>JAODAL010023006.1:0-63566 GCA_025379985.1 Phyllomedusa bahiana
ATCGGTTGGTTTGACAATTTCCCGCCCCTTTGTAAAACCATGCTGGCAATAATTTTTATAAAATTGTATTTTTTCCCTGCATTTTTCCTGTAAAATAGCCCCTTGGGACCCCCCTCAAACTTTTTTTTCCCCACAACAGTTTTTTAACCCCTTTTACGGTCTATAAAAACCCGGGGCCCAAGATTTGGACCCTTTTTTTGGGAAGAGGGGAAAACTATTTTTGCCATCGCCAGTCTGCGGGCACTAACAATTTTCCCAGAGAATCTCTAAATTCATATACGGGGGCCCACCCGTTTAACCAGCTGAGCTTTTTAAAGAACTTTTGGGGTTTTAAATGCTACCCGGGGGCCGGGGAGCCTTGTCCCCATTAAGCTTATTTAATTTGGTTTGGACATTTTCTACACTGAGCCAATAAAATTGAAGCAGATTATTAAAAAAGTCCCTTTTAACCCCCCCCCACTGTTCTGTTGGGCCCCAAACCCCAAACAACTGCGCCCCAAATCAATATTTACCAACTAAAAACCCAAATCCCTGCCCATGCCCCCAGTAAACCAACCCCCTTTCCCATTTTTATGGGGTCCCCCTTCTCCGACTTTAAATTTTTTGGCATTTATAAAGCTAAAAAAAATTTTTTTGGGGTTTTGGGTCTTCCCTTGTCCTTGGGCACCCCTTCCTTTCTTTTTTTGAATTTTAAAACTTTTTTACCCA
Organism: Phyllomedusa bahiana; assembly: GCA_025379985.1. Lineage (NCBI taxonomy): Eukaryota > Metazoa > Chordata > Amphibia > Anura > Hylidae > Phyllomedusa > Phyllomedusa bahiana. The sequence continues at coordinate 709 of JAODAL010023006.1, forward strand.
TTTTTTTTACAGATTTCATTAAGCCTTTAAAAATTTTCAAAAGCAAAAGCTGACCCCCCTAAACCAAAAATTTTTTTTAAATGCCCAAGTCCGCTTGGAGACATCCATCATACAATTCTGGTGTGTTACCCTTGGCAACTTCCTTCACCAAACTTGTTTCTGGACCTCCCAACCTCAAAACTGCTTGTATTACAGCCATTTCCACTTTTTTCCGGACTCCCTGCCCTCTGGGGGGCCCGATTGCCCCCGTGGGGAAATCTCGCCCTGCCTAAAAAACTGTGCCCTTAGTTTTTCATTGTCCATTTCTTTTCACTTTGTTTGGCCCACAGTTTTTTTCATTTTCCCGTTTGCGGGGTTTTGTCTCTGAAAGGGTATTTATACCCGGGGTTTTTCCCAGCAAAAAAAAAAAATAAAACTACCATCGCAGAACCTACTCCCCAGCTCATACATTGCTCCCAACCGGAGTTAGCCAACCACAAACCCCTGGTATCTGGAGTAACAGGTTTTTAGTAGGCCTCAAGAGATATGTCAAAATCCTGTCCTGGAATGTGGGAACGACCTCCCACCCAACACTATAGCCATTCTAGGAAAGCCAGCCGATACTTAGCTGTACAGTAGCCATAATAAAGACAGAAAATGTCAGTAATCTAGGGTTACTGACCCACAATTACTGACTTCCCCCACCAAGACCAGGGCCTTTATTGGCATGTACCTAGTAGGTGACCTCCTTTACTCCACCTAGTGGCAGAGACATGCAACCGCTTAAGGTTTTTCTGCCATAACAAGTGGTCTAACACCTATGAATGCCCCGGTTGGTAAATATTTATACATATCTATAAAAGATCTACCCTTAGAAATATTGTTGTTTTTAATTACAATTCTAAAACTTAGTTACAGAACCAAACACATTCACATTTATAAAACTTAATTTACAAAAAGATAATTGTGCAAAAGACAGATTTGATGGTTTATATTTTGGGATAAAAGTAGCACACTTCATGTAATCTCCACATTAAATGTTCATATATACAATATATAACTGTGCATTATAAACAAATCTTGGAAGGATTCAAAATCTTTGAAAATTACAAACCAATCTCTCTCATTGATATTGATAGAAAATTGTACTCTAAGATCACTAACTGCCTCTAACCCCCATATCTTCACTTATTCACACAAACCAGGCAGGTTTTCTTCCAGAATGAGAGCCAATACAAATACAAATCAGGAAAGTGAGCTTGGTTTCATATGCTGGGTGCCAATATGCTTCTGGTGTCTTATCAGGTACATTGGGGCTTCCTGCAACTAGGAGAGACACTGGGTATGGACAAGCCACAATCACCTGAATAAAGGCACTTGACTCAATTCCCTTACCACAGATGACATCGAATAGAAGCTTTTATTTGCCATTTGGAATTAAAACAAGACCAGATTGCCCAATATCTCCATTTCTCCACATACTTTTGATGGAATGTTTGGCCAGGGCTCTTGGAGCAATGGGATAATTTGAGATACTACAGTGGAATATTCTGTCCCACATGATTCAAGATATGACAGATATCCCTCACCTGTTTCAACCCTACCAGTTTTCTGGTAAATCTTTCTTCCATAAAGTTGAGGTTCTAATTGATTGGATTTATTTTGCCTGGTTCAACACCTAGACTAAGATATAGACATCTTATTTTATGACCAAATTTTTGGCGCACCATGAGATTCTTTGATATAATCACATATTATAGTTTAGCCTTGTTTTTCTTTGTGCTAAATTGGATTCATTTTGCTGCTGAAAAACCTGTGGTCATGTAGAAGGAAGTTCTACAAAATAGTCAAACATCAGTATTATGGCCTAACTTAAGACGTAGGGAAACATGTCCGAAAAGTGGTGACGGTACAGCAGGTTTTAGGCGCGTTAACTGAATCTAAAGAGCGCCTGTACATACGAGCCTTTCAAAAATCTGGTGTCTGGTACACCTTGCAAAATTAATGCGCCTTTCCAGGCGTGTTATAAAATCTAGGCGTATATCGTATCATTGCTAGCATATTTGATGTGCCTTTTTAGGCACATTCAAATGTGTCGTGCCTGGTGTATAATGCGCCTAGTTTTGGTGTATTACAATTCATTTATATAGAGAAAAAGATGTCAAGAGTTTTTTTGGTGCAAAATACACAAAAAAAATTATGCAGTCGTATTGGGGCGTGTCGCCCATAGATCCTATATGCCATCTCCTCACCCAATGACTTCTATAATCCTGAGGTTCTAAGATGTAGACTTTCAGGGTCCACTTCTAGACTTCTATATATTTACTATTTTGCCATAAGCAAACTTAAACTCTATCAGTTCTCTATTTATTAAACACTAACACGGAACTTTTATTATATCTAACTCTTAACCTCTATACACACTATTTAAAAACCTGATCTCTATCCTCATCATTTAACCCTTTTTGCTTCTGAAAGAGGGAATAACTCCCTTTCTATCATCAAGTCTGGTGGAACCCCACCTATTAACAGAGAGCCTTATATCTATAGCAAAGTACTAGCTTCAGTAAGGGATCCCAAGCCAACCACTTGGGCAGTTCGTCCCTAATCTCATAGATACAGAACATAAGGCCCCCTTGTGACACCGTCTGCAGCAGGTGACACTTGTAGACAGAGGTGGAGATCACAATTTAAAACGCATGCCTGACCTGGGGCCGACTGTTTCCCAGTAACCTGCTTTATAAAGGGCTTAGGGGTTCGATCACATTGGTCAGCTCACTTCCTTTTATTCTTTGGGGTAAACCCCCTTCAGGTGCTCACCAAATTTGCCATCAGAGAATCCACAAAAAGCCCCCTCCCCTTCCACCCCGCGACACCAAAACATGTCCTGCAAAAGCTGCCCCCCATCCCTTTTTCATGACCCAAACAACCTTCATTAAAATTTCGCCATCTCCAAAAAAGGGCTTGGGCCCCATCTACCATATGCCCGGCCAATGCACTCCCCCAACAAACCCCTCCCCTGACTGTGAGGGGCTTCTTTCACTTCTCTCATATTATTGCAACGCTGCCTCCCAAAAAAAACTAAGCAATGGGTTCACTTACACAGCACACTGCCATCTTTGTAAATTTCCCCAAACCCCCTTCTTTTCAATATTAATATGCAATTTCATTGGGAATATAAACCCATGTACAATAGACCCGCCCCATTTATTTCCCAAAAGCACTTTCCAAAAGTATGTAAATATATTCATTCCAATAGGCTCAGGCCCCATTAAATACTTTTTTCCATGCATTTAAGTATTGTCTCAAGACAATTAAAAAACTACTTCCTTTTTCACATGTATATTCATACCATTTTAATAAAAATTGGGGCTCAATACAGCTACCACAAGTTCCCCTTTAAAAGATTTCTCCTAGGGCCCCACAGAGCCATTCAATCCACCATGTCCCAAGGGGACATGTAAGAACCAGTTCCTCAAATCCCACCGATCCAGCTCACCCCTCGCCCCAGACCACGCCGCAACGGGAACAACAAATTCCCACATACATGAGTAAAAACAAAATAGTCCCTTGCAAAAGCAATATACATCCCTCCCTAATTTTTTTTAAATAAAACCATGGCCTCACGTGATGAATATCTGTCATCTTTACAGGACCCCAGGGAAAATGAGGAAAAACTAGGGGCAAAAGGGGGAGAGGAAGGGAGGGGGGGGGAAGGGCGCGAGGGAGATGGAAGGGGGGGGGAAAAAACAAAAAAAACAAAAACAAAAAAAACAACAAAAAAAAAACATTAGAAACCTGATGCTTCCATAGTCAAATATTCAACGTGCTAATCCATTTAAACCGTACTTAATCACATAACCCTGTTTCTTCAAAAATTTATTTATAGGGAATCACAAGATCAAAAAAATGCCAAAATGAAAAGCCTTCTTTGGGCCTTAAAAAGGGTTTTTTGGTTTTGGGGAATTGGGAAAAAAATTAATTACTGAGGAGGAGAAAAAATTTTAGCTAAATGGAATCCTACATTGCTACCTTTATGCATTACCAAAAGTGCAAAAAGGGGTTTGTGCCAATACCGGGAAAGACCGATATTCATAGAAACAATTTAACACAAGGATCCGCACGTATGTTGATCGTAACTGATCCTTTGCAGGGCCTTCCCTTCATATCAAAAAAAGATAGAAAGGCACTGTGATGAAAAATTAACGATCTGTGGTGAGTGAAGTACATTTTTTGCAATTTTTAGACGTAGAACCCCTATCAGTACATCAGACATCCTGGGCCTAAAGCTTTTGTATTTTTTGAACACAAAAGGTACACAATTTACGGAACACAATGATTTTGTTTTACAGTTTTGGATTTTGTTTTGACAAAAATTATTTTTTTTTTGAGGCACCTTTACACCAGATAAACGGGCCCGCCATGGAACTGTTTGGCACCAATTTTTTTTCTAAACTATTTTTAGGGGTTTGGGGGAGGATGCATTGTTTTTTCCCGAAAACCGAAATATTCACAGATCGGGTTTTATTTTTTGGGGCGCTTATTGATGATATTCAATTTTTTGGGATGTAGTAAAAATTATTCATGGGTTTTGTATCTAGACTTAATAAGAAATTGGGATGAAAAAAACATTTTAAATTTATCGGGAAAATTAAAGGGGTTTGGGAAAAAAAGCGACAAAAAAATTTTTTGGAAAAAAAGGCCCTGTTTTTTTAATTTTTCAGTTGGGGACCCCTTTAAAAAAAAAGGGGTTTCCCCTAGGCCAATTTTTTAGGGGTCGTAGAAATTGTTTAATTAAGGATTTCAATGAAAAATGTATAAAGTTAAATGCACGTTTTCAGGCAAGGGGTTATCCTAAAAAATGTTTTTAGGAAGGGGGTTTTAAAAAAGGGGTTTGACCCTGACAGAGGGCTTTTATTAAACAGTAAAAAGAAGAAAGAAAAAAAAATTTAATTCGTTGTATAGGTACCTTTGATGATAGACAAAAAAGGGGCTTACTAAAGACTTTGGGACATTCTAAGGGAGATCCATATTCCCTGAGTGTTTTAAATTCCCCAGTGTACTTTAGAAGAGGGAAGAAAACTTAGGGGTGAATTTGTACAAGTCATTGGGGGAGATGGCAAAAAAACAGGATGAGCCTCCGGGGGTGGGCTCATATCCCCCGTGGCAATGTTCATTTTGTCCCTTATAGGAAAACTAAAAATTTTGTTAATCCCCCATTGATAAGAAAGATTTTTTAAAAGACAAATTTTTTTAATGTAAACCAGAGGGGGGGGTTTTTGGGGGAGGTGTAGCTGCCCCAAGCTATTGGGGAAAAAACCAACAGGAGTTCGTCGTCGGACTCGAAACACTGAGACTATTAAAACTAAGGTGACACTCCCCCACAAAACACTTTGGAAACATAAAGGCGAAATAGAGGTGCAAAAAATTTTGGGGGATATGGTGAAAAAGTGGGGGGAAAAGGGCGATTTGGGTGTAAATTTTTTGAGGGAAAGGGAAATAAACACAAACCCCTACTTGAAACCTAAAGGCCTAAAGAAGGCTTTTCTTTTTCGGCATTTATTTTTTGATCTTGTGATTCCTAATAATAATTTTTTGAAGAAACATGATAAAGTATTAAGTCGGTCAAATGGATTGCACAGTTGAATAATACTAGGAGCATGAGTTCAAAAGTTTTTTTTTTTTTTTTTTTTTTTTTTTTTTTCTTCCCCTCCCTCCACTCCCTCCGCCCCTTCCCCCCTCCCTCTCCCCTCCCCCCCCCTCCCCTCCCCCCCTTTTTCCTCTCTTTTTCCCCCCCTTTCCCCGGGTCCCCGTAATGAGACAGTATTCACAGGAGGCCACGGGTTTTATTTTTAAAAAATTAGGGGTGAGAAGCTTTTGCAAGGGGCATTCTGTTGTACTCATGAGTGGGGAAATTTTTTTTCCCGGGGTTCGGCGTGGTCTAGTGCAGCGGATCGCGGATGCGGTGCATTTGAGGATACTGGAGTTTTACAGCTCCCATTGTGACATGGTGGATTTAATGGCTAGTGTACCATAGGAGAGAACTTCAATGGGGAACTTGAGGCAACTGTTAGCCATAAGCCCCACAGTATTATTAAAATGAGTTGAATATTTCATTGAAAAAAGAAGATTTTAAAAGAAATATAGTCTTAGACAATCTATACAAGCAGTGGAACATGTATTTAAAAAGGGGGCCCGCGCTCTATTGGAAGAAAATGCATATTAAACAAAAAACTTTATAAAAAATTTATACATGGGCTATTGAATTTAGACCCAAAAAATTGTAATAAAAACATGGGAATTGACAAATCATTCTTTAATGTTCCAGTTTCCCTTTTTATTCGGTAGGGACCATTCAATAATAATAAAATTAAACGGAAGCCCACAAATCGGGCTATTTTGTTCATATTTGGGAGGGATAGGTAAAATCCAACCCGTTATGGGGGGCATTTGACTAATTTTGGGGGTCAAAATCAAAAGGGGGCACTTTTCAAATGTTATTTGCCGCTGAAGGGGGATCTTTTTTTATTCTCGATGGCTAAATTTGGGAGCACCAAGGGGGTTTACCTAAAAAGAATTTAAAAGGGAAATGAGCTAAACCAATTTGGGTCGGGGCCTCTAAGCCTTTTAAAGCCAGGTTAGCTGGCGAAACATGTCGGGGGAGGTCAGGATACTTTTAAATTTTGACTCTCACCTCTGTCTACAAGTGTCCCTGCTGCAACGGTTTCACAAGGGGCCTTATTTTTTTTGCTAGAATTTGGCGACTGCCCCAAAATAGTTGGGTTGGGGGTCCCTTACTGAAGCTATACTTTGCTAAGATATAAGGCTCCCCGTTTAAAATAGGGGGGGTTTCCACCAGATTTGAGGGATAGAAAGGGAGTTATTCCCTCTTTCGGGAAAAAAAAAAGGGTTAAATGTTGAGGATAAAGATCAGGTTTTTAAAAAAGTGGGGTAAAAAGGGGTTTAAGGGGTTAGATTTAAAAAAAGTTACGTTTTGTTTTTTAAATAAATAGAAAACTGATAGGTTTAAGTTTGCCTATGGCAAAAAAGAAAATTTAGGTGTCAAAAGTAAACCTTTGTTCTCTTGCGAAAACCCCAATTTTTTTGGAGATTATGCCCACTTTTTAGACTTGCCCCCCCACTTACTAAAGCTTATGATAATTCTGCTTTTTCATAAGGCACAGGTGTCCTAAAAATTAGACATTTTGTTCAATTTTGGGAAACCATACGTATATTTTTCAAACGCCCCCTTTGAGAATCTGCAGACAATCCCTCCCACTACCATCTTTGGTGTTTTGCTCTAAGGATAACTCTTGGAAGCAGAGAGAACTGCAAATTCTGCCCCATATTAAAAGCCCTTTAAAAAAGAAAATTTCAGCAATTATTTCCAGTTTTTAAAATACAAAAAATTTTTGGGGACTCAGGTTCTGCCTTAAAAGTAGGGGGGTATGGTAAGGCATTAGATAAAACAAAAAATAATTTGTTTTGAATTTAAAAAGGGAAATGCCTACTTTGGTTGGGCCCAAAAAAAAACTTTTAAAACCCTAAAGGTCTAGTTCTCTGCAATGTCCCTCTTTTCTCTCATACCGCAATCTTTTTCTTCTTTTAAAGGCGAGGATTTTATGATTTTATCTACAAGACAATAACCTGATATAGAAAAACTACCCAGACTCAAACTTTTAAAATGTATCCAGAGATTATGTCAAATGTATAGAGAATATGTGAGCTCTTTTCTTAGGACCCAAGTACTCAGAAAAATTTATGCTTTTTTCAATAATGCTAAAATCCATTCTGAATGTCGGGTTTTGTACAATTTCCTTCTGGACCTTTTAGTCAATTGTCAACTTTTTTCAACAGAATATTCATCTGGTATGGACGTGGCCAAGAATAAGTTGTTTTTGGCCAGGTTCACTGGTCCACTGGTTGACCAAAGTCTCACAGTTTGAAACCATTGAAACCAAACAGATTATGGACTATGTTCAAGGGATCTAATGAGTTACTCTCCTGACTCAGTAGCCTAAGACTAATTATGTTACATTATGAACCTTCCTCCAATTTTATATTCTTCTTAGCTTCTCTCTTTTCTTTGTATAATTATATATATTTATATTTGTATTTTTACAGTGATATGATATTTAAGAATTTTATGCACTGATTTCATTTATGATGTTAAAACAGTCATCCTAATATGCTTCTTATTTTTCTTGCTATAAAAGCAATTTAAAAACACATTAATCTTACCAAGGTCCAGGTGGATCGCATTGACAAACGAATTGAGGAAGAACATGAAGATAACAAATCCCAAAACAGACAAACATTTGATTAGAAGGATCTTGTCAGTAATCCTATTCTGTTTCCACAAAAAAAAGGAAAATTGATATTTATTAAATATTATATATCGCAAATTGTTAAATTGTTAACAAAATTGTGGATATATTTGTTATTCTAGCAACATACACAACAGGCGTATCACATAATAATGAAACATTGGGGCAAAGAAAACTTGAAAACTATTTATTTACCATAACTCATTTTCAATTAGCAGAGTGGCTAGTGATGAATCATACTAGTATTTCTTTCACTGCTTATAAGTACATTGCTCTTTCAATTTTCAGATGAACCGGAAGGTCATTTAAATTATTTTGTCAAGTCAAAAAAGGATCTGCTTTTATCATAGTCTATGTCTGTTTTTGCAACTCAGTTAATGTCTGTCCTAGAGAATACAGTGTTAAGGAGTAGAGAGAACTCATGAAATCCATCTTATTTGAAACACATTATCCTTGAGCATAATACTAGAAGTAATCCCAGACTGTTTATCATCCATTTCGTCCTTCTTCTCCTCCCGACTCCTAAAACTAAATTTGGAGAAAACTGAACTCATCATCTTTCCAACCGTCCAACTTATCCTCCACCTGATCTCTTATCTCAGTCAAGGCTGTACAACTCTAACCGTGTTCCACAAGTCCGCTGCCTTGGATAATCTTCAACTCCTCTCTTTCTTCAAAACCACACATCAAGCCCTTACTTGCTTCGCTCCACCTGAAATAATCTCTCTCGCTTACGCTCATTCCTCACTTCAACTCTCTACAAAAAAAAAAAAAAAAATTGCTTGGCCCGCCTCGTCATCTTCTCCTGCCTAGATGATATGCAAAATCCTCCTTGTGGCCTCCCATCTAGCACTCTTTTCCCTTCAATCCATTCTCAACTCTGCTGCGTCTTATTCACCTATATCTCGCACAATTCTGCCTCTCCACTCTGCCAATCCCTTTAATGGCTACCCATTGCCCAGCGAATTAATTTCAAATTACTAACCATGACCTGCAAGGCTCTCCATAACCTCTCCCCTCCATACATCTCTGCCTTAGTCTTAGTATGGGGTATTAAGCTGCTACAGGTTTTATCAGTACCTGTGTGTATATTTTTGAACTTTATATTATATTGTCAATTATGTATTTAATCACCTTTATGGGTATTTATACCCCTTACAAGTGTTTATCACTTTGCTTGAGAAAGGTCCTATAGTGGGACTGAAACATTGCATTGTCATGGGTGAATAAATCTCATCACATTTTTTGAAGACTTTTTGGAGTGCTGTGGATTCTTCTACATTTGCCTTAATCTCCAGATATCTCCCTTCACGCAATCTCTGCTCCTCACATGATTTTCTTCTCTGCTTTTCTCTTATCAGCTCCACACATAACCGTCTCCAATCTTCTCTGTGCTTATAGCCTCATTCTGGAACTCATGCCCAAACATCAGACTCCTCTTCACCTTCTCCAGGTTCTCAAAAGCAACTCAAAACCCATCACTTCATGATTGCCTATATCCAACAATAACTCAGCAGCCACTGTGCTTACCCAAACTAATATGTATGCCTCACATTCTGTCTCTTTACTCATATCACTGTTGTTTGTAAGCTCGCGGCAGGGTCCTCTCACCTTATGTGGGGCAGTTGTAAGTCATTCATTGTTATCATTGTACATGTTTGACATATGTTATGTATGTAACGCCCCTTCCTGAATGTACAGTACCATGGAATCAATGGCGCTTTAAAATACATAATAATAACAAATAATAATAATAATCAATATAATATAAATCATACACTTTTTTGAAGTTCCTGAATGTTCGTTTCCCAGTTTTTGTCTTCTTGTGATATTTGCCTAAAGAGCAAAATATTGTTTATCAAAATTGATTACATTCATAGCTCACTTTAAACGTTTAAAGGCAGTTGTAACAATTAATTAGATTGGCTCATCAGTCTCTTCAACTTACTCCACCATGCATTAAATAAAAATAGCAAGTAATGGGGCTTATCATACAATTATCATACAATTCTACTGGATCACATTCTAATTTCACAGTAATGCTCTTATTTGCTAATAATATATAAATATGCATGATAAATATCCGCCCAATACGGGGTTATACAATACCTACAAAGCTTATTCCCCAATGTGAATTATTTAGATGTTGAAACATACCTTTGAAAGGTTCTAAGCTTCTTCCTCAGCAAACTCTCCAGCGTTAAGACTTTTTGCATTAGAAGACATTTAACTGCAGTCTCTTCCCGACTAGCAGGATTAATTCTCTGTGCAGTCAACTTCCAAACATGAATTTCATGTTTCATTTCTATAATAACATATAAGAACAAACTCATTAATATTGCCAGATACAAAAGATAGTGTTTTACAACATATGTTGACAAGACAAAAAAGGTTTGTGAACAGACTCTTTTGGTGGATCCCAAAAGACGTTACAGGAGACATGTATGAAAGGGGCTGCGGTAAAAGTCTGGCATCTTTTCAGCCTGACATCTAACGCAGCCCCATTCGCTATAGTGTAAAATTGCCCGTACACCAATATCAGGCGCATTACAGAGCACCCGCAGCACTTTGTAATGTGCCTGACCTTGGGGGGGCGTGTGGGAGGTGGGCCACACTAGAACCGTACGAACCAGTAGAGCTGGGTCAGAAATCAGGCGCATTCTCCACTAAAATAATGCGCATAAAAATTGGCGTCTTAATGCCGAAAATTATGCATGTCGCCCTTCATGCGAAAGAAAAATTGCCCTGACATCATAATAGGCCAACCAAATAATCCATATTCTCTTTTAGCGCTCATTTACTTGGCTTAATTAGTCCATGTTTATATGTACCGATAGTGAGGGGAAAAAGGCAGGCTCTAAAACATAGTATGATACTGTGAAAGTTAGCGCACCTTTTTCAATGATCTTTGTTGTGATCTAATATCAGATAACAGTGTGCTGTAAGATATCTATTCCTCACAACCATCCTGCATTCAGCGAGAATATCTAGGATTCCAGTGGCTGTCCCATGGTTTTGGTCAGAGGTATGTCCCAGGAATCTAGCGCATATGCATTGAATCCTCGGGTCCATGCTAAAAAAAGGCTTTATTTAAATAACCACACCCTGACAACATTTCTCACTGACTGTTCAACTTAAAAAAATAGACCCAATAGACTACAATGAACTCATTGGACTATGTCGAACCAGCATGGGATCGTAAATAGTCCAATGAGGAAGCCTTTTGAAAAACAGAAACACTATGTCACGATGCACACAGTGGCCGCTGTCACAGACCGCGGTTGTGCTTGCGCCTCTGCTGCGGCCCCTGCTCGTTACTCATCTGTCTGTTCCACGCTCCCGGCGGTGATGCCTGCCAGCAGATTCAAGTCCCCGTTGCTTCCTCCAGCTCCTTGGTGTCTTGTGCACACACGTGCGCCCTCTATAGGCATGGGAGTGGCACTGCTTTGTATTTAAAGGGACAGTGTCCCAATTTCCTGTCTGTGACCTGTGACCCCTGGCTTTATAAGGAACTTTCTCCCCTTGCTCCTGGTCAGTTCATTGGTGTCCATCCTTAGAGCTTGACCCCTGTCTGCTGTACTCCTGCTGACTTAACCATCAAATTATCAGTGTTCCTGAGTACCTGCATTAACCCTGCGCTATCTATCCAGCGATCCTGTTTCTCTGCTGATGTGGTGTTCATCTGTTATTACCTGTTGATATCTGCTGCGGTACTAAATCTGCTACCTGTCTAGGACTCTGCTACCAGTCTACAGCTATACGCTGCTGTGGCCTGTCACAGCTACCACTGTCCAGTGTCCCTGTCCCGCACGTCAGCTGCCACCACAAGTATCACCAACTACGCTCACGGTGGCCCAGCGGATCCGCATTCTCGGCGTTTCTAACAGTATGAACTGACCATACTATGGATCTCAACGGAGTGACCCTGCCTGATATTGTAGCCATAATCGACCGTCACGACGTCCATCTGGAGCAACTTTTCCAGAAGCTGCAGACCATTACCACCCATCTGGACAAAGTTGCATCTGCTCTGGCACCTACATCTGCTTCACCACCTGCTGTGGCTCCACCTCCTGCTTCCATGACCAATCCCAGCCTGCACCTGCTTCTACCTGCCCGTTACTTCGGAGATCCCCATACGTGTTGCGCTTTCCTCAGTGTACAATCCATTTTGAGGTTCTGACTCACCAGTTTCCATCTAACCGTGCTAAGGTGGCCTTCATCATCAGCCTGCTGTCAGCCAAAGCCTTGGCCTGGGCCTCACCTCTTAGGGAGAAAGGGGATCCTCCAAGAATTCCTGAGCACCTTCAGAAGTATCTTTCAGCAACCTGGAGTCCAGCAGCAGCACCAGAAGCGTAGCAGAGGGAGACCGGAGTGGTCACACAAGGAGCAGAAGCACCATCATTTAGGGTCACCTCACCAACAAAACCTTGGCACTTGGATTTTGTGCACAAATTCATTTCTAACCATGACCTACAAAGCTCTCCATAACCTCTCCCCTCCATACATCTCTGCCTTGATCTCCAAAAATCTCCCCTCACACAATCTCCGCTCCTCACAGGACCTTCTTCTCTGCTCACCTATTGTCGGCTCCTCACACAGCCGTCTCCAAGATTTCTCTCGTGGTTCTCCCATACTCTGGAACTCACTGTCCCAACACATCAGACTCTCTTCCACTTTCACCTGCTTCAAAAGCAACCGGAAAACCCATCTCTACACTCACTACGTCACTACACCCTCCACAAACATGTCTGCCCCTCACCTCCTGTCTCTTTCCCCCTTCGTTGTAGATTGTAAACATTCACGGGCAGTGTTCGCTTTCCCTCTGTACCAATTGATAGTCACATATTGTCATCATTGTACATGTTTGACTTATGTTATATATGTAACCCCCTTGAATGTACAGCATCCTGGAATTAATGGCGCGCTAAAATAAATAATAATAATAGCCTGGGTGCAATACCTCCGCTGCATCTTCTCTGCTCCATCAAGGCGACTCCACTATGGACCAGTATGCCATCCAGTTCTGTACCCTGGCCTTCGAGCTTTCTTGGAACAATGAGGCCCTCATTGCTGCTTTCTGGGGGGCCTCGATGGACGCGTTAAAGACGAGTTGGCTGGTGGGGACCTACCTACCAATCTGGACAAACTAATCGCTCTGGCCACCCGGATGGACATCCGTTTTGATGAAAGGGAGCTAGAGCTTCGCCAGCAGCTAGTGTACTCCCGGCCACACAAGCCTCCGACCTTGTACCTGAAAGCTCTAGTCTACCTCACCAGGCACCTGTGTTCCCACAAGATGAGCCCATGGAAGTCAACCGTGCTCATCTCTCCACGCAGGAATGCACTCGTCGACGCAGCTTGAACCTGTGCCTGCACTAAGGCGGTGCCTGACACTACCTTATGAACTGCCCAGTCCGCCCGGTTGCACCCCGAAAACCCAAGTGCCAAGGTTTCGTTGGTGAGGTGACCCTGAATGATGGTGCTTCTGCTCCTCATCTGACCACTAGGGTCTCCCTCTGCTATGCTTCTGGTGCTGCCATTGAAGTTCCTGCTCTGCTAGACTCCGTTTCTTCCGAGAACTTCATTCACCCATCTCTACTGGAGAGGTTCTGCCTGCCTGTCTCCCATTTGGAAAAGCCGCTGTATTTCTCAACTATCAACAGGGAGATCCTGAATGAGCCAGACCAGTTCCATACCCAGTTGGAAGTTCCCACCAGGAGAAGATATCTTTCTATACCCTGCCCAGTTCTTCTGCTCCAGTTCTGCTTGGCCTCCCATGGCTCCAGCTTCACGTCCTGTTCTTGGATTGGAAAACTAGTGAAGTTGTCCAATGGGGCAAGCATTGCCACTCACACTGCCTCAAACCCGCCCATCTGGAGCATTCCAGCCCACCCATTTCTCTGCCCGTTTGTTCCGTTTTGCCGATGGAAGAACCTCAAGCGCAAGAAGAGCCTTTAGTCTGTCATGCCATTTCTGATTCCCGCCCACCTTTCCCCCTACTTACTGTTTCTGTTTCTGCTACCCAGGTCCAATAAGTTATCCGGGACTCTCTAGATACCTCCTTGAAGAAAGTTCCTGGGATACCAAGGAGGAGGTGACCCCTGGTTGCCTTTCGGGTACCCAGTTAGCCCGGAGGGGAGGGCTTAAAGGGGGTACTGTCACAATGCACACCACGGCTGCTGTCATGGACCGTGGTCGTACCTGCGCCTCTGCTGCGGCCCCTGCTCGTTACTCACCTGTCCTGGTTTCTGTCTGTTCCACGCACCCGGTGGCGGTGCCCGCCGGCAGATTCGAGTCCCCGTTGCTTCCTCCATGGCATTGCTTTGTATTTAAAGGGACAGTGTCCCAATTTCCTGTCTGTGACCTCTGATCCCTGGCTTTATAAGAGAATTCTTCCCCTTGCTCCTGTGGGTCAGTTCGTTGTTGTGTTGTACAGACATAGAGCTTGACCCTCTGACTGCTGTTTGGAGCTGTTTACCTGTGCATTCCAGTACGCTACCTGTTACCTGCACCAGTTACCTGCTGAACACCTACTGCTGCACCAGCCCGTTATACCCCTGTTGTATACCTGTCACCGTGCCTAGTCCATTGCTATCCTGGGACTGTTACCCGTCTACGGCTACACCTGCGGTGTCCCATTGTCCGTTCCTACACCGGCTGTCCTGTCCTGCACTTCAGCTACCTCTGCGAGTTGCACCATTTATGCTCACAGAGGCCCAGAGGGTCCGCCACATACCAACGACCGCAGAGTTGTTACACACTACAAAAAACAATACTGAACTCCATCCCTTAAACCCCAAGCCTTTGGCTGGTCTTCTGGTGGTAGGAAGAGGGTGAAGTTCAGGCCACACAATATGATCCTTGGGGTTACAGGCCACAATCGCAGCAGTAACTTCAGGGGATTGGTGCTCTCACACCCCATCCTCCCACAAGGATATAGTGCCTGTAAGCTGTGTCCTGTATCCATTTTCCACCCCTCCACCTCATCATAGTTATGCAGCCTACTGCCAACACAAAATACAACCAGCTCCTATCGCTCCATGGGAAGTTTGTACAGCGGTGAGAAACAGATAAAGAGGTGCTGAAAACGTAAGGATTCTTAGATATTTGTGTGGCAAATATACAAGACGAGTCATGGCTGGGAGAATTCGTCATGGTGGCCTGGACTGGATGGAGAAGAAAAGGGAAAGAGAACGACTCATAAGAGATGACACCTGTACATGCAGTCACTGTATGTATCTATACATGTAATTGCTTGTAATGTCTGCAAAAATGCCTGTGTCACTGTATGGTGGTAATATTGGTTATAATGTAATGACGCATAATTACAACAGTAAAGTGGAGGTGTTCTTACATTCTGTTGTGGTGATGTGGTCATGGTGTCGCAGTATTACTGTTAATATTGGTACTGCTTTGTCAGTAATAGTATAGTGATAATATCTGTCAGACTTTGCTACATCAATTTGAAGCAGAAAAAAGATTCCAGTCGGAAAAAAAATATGCAATACATCTGATGTAGCATGCAGTGGGTTTTTTTTCGGTTTTATATGTTACTTATCAGTGTGCATGCAACTTTGTAAGGTAACTTTTCCCTGCCTACTATACTGAAATCCTCACCATTGTTAAGGACAGGTATCACATACAGTCCTAACAGAGAATAGACTAAATTATTACTGCAAGTAATTTTTTTTGTTTACATTTCTATTTAGCACAATTTTTTAAGTAAATGAACAAAATGTGGGATATTGTAGTGTGATATCTTTTTACATATGATTGGATTTGTGCAAAGTTTTTTTTAAAAATCATTCATTTCTTATCTGTTTAGGGATTGCAAAAATATATCACTCAGTCAAGAGAACTGCCATTTTCATTCTCCTGTAATATATACAGCCTTTTTTAGTTTTGATAACCACTCATTTCCATGGAAAGACAGGTTGCCATAGCCCCTTCTTTTCAATTATTGTATGTAATGTATTATTCGCTTCAACTGTGGTAAAGGCTTAAACCTTTATTATCCTTCAGATTAAACAAATATTCTTTGAAAAGAAATATACAATAATTGGCCTTATAAAAATAGAACAGGTTAAATCATTGAATGTAAAAATACAGAAATCAGCACATGTTAGAGGAGCAATTTGATTTCCCTGTTACTGATACAGCAGAGTTTTTGATTGCTAATCAGAAGATTTCTAGCCGTAAATGTTTTTTGTTGATTGAAGTTGATTGTAGTTACTCTGCCATACTCTGCAGCAATGAACTATACCTGTACTTCAGTAACCCTCCTGTTTCGCATCTAAATGAAATATTTCCTTATTCCAAAGATTCATTTGAACATGTTTGAATTGTGTGAACTTTCTATAAAATCTATAGTTTTAGAAAGCAAAGTAATACTATTCCAACTAAGAAAGTCATATATAACAAATATATAAAAAAAAGAATGACTCCAATATCCACTCAAACTGACCCAAAGACATTTTAAGAAAGTTTTCAAAATTTAGCAGAATAATTCTAGTGTCATACTTTGGTTTTTTGACTCCACTAGTGTCGATGATTAAGAGTCTACTTTTCTGGTACAAAGAAACCTGTGCTTTTTAACCTTACATTTTTTTGTTTGTGGTTATCAATGCATATGCAGGACATATCAACATACTCAAATTTGTGCATCAGCCCATAATGAAATAGTCTATAAAAGCAAGTGATTGTCCCTAAAGTCCTTGTTTAACAGAGTTATATTTTGCTAGAGCTTAGGTACTTAATAATTGCGCAAGACCCTCAGCCTACTAAATCCCCCTCTAATACTTAGGTGGGCCAGTCCAACCCTCGGCAGGGCTAAGGCTCCTTGTTGCCCGCCAGTGGAGACATTTTCAGACTGAATATCACATAAGCCATTCCAAAAGACTGGTATATATAAAATTAACATAACTGGAATTGTTACAAGTCAAACAAATTTAGTATATTATGTACTGGAGAACAGTTTTAACAATACTGTGCAGTGACAACTGTCCTGGTTCTGTCATCAATTTATCTTTAGTTAGAAGGGTTTTCTTTCATTTTACAGTGTACAATATAAATACAGTGTATAGTACTAAACCAAAGCTATGCAAGAAGTTACTCATCTTACCAACAATTTCACTGGGCTCTTTATTGTAAAGTTTTTTGTTCCAATACAAGATTCTTAGAAATGGGAAAGATACCAGAAGAACCAGACAGATGCCAATAAACATATGACCTGTGAATCCTGCAAAGTCCAAACCCTATATAAGAACAGCAATTTGTTAAAATGATTAAAAAATGAAGCATGACAATTTAAAATAAACTCAATATGATGACTAATCTGCCAGCTGGAATAGTACAGTAAACTTCTTAAAATATTGTGAACTCAAGAACTCATTTAGATGTTAGGATTCTAAGTCTAGAAATACTTATAATGTAACTTTTCTTAACCCAATACAGTAGCAACTATGAACAAGTGATTATTGTTATTCGTGAATATTTACCTATTTTACATCAAGCTGAATTCTCTACAATTTTTCTGAAAGGACGTGAAAATATTGTTATGAAAAATTACAATCATGAGGCAATCTTCTTTCTCCTAGTTTGTATTAGAACAATAATAATATTATAACTTGTTTTTTTGGTCAGTAGGATGTGCAGGTGCAGGACTTGTTTTTCTCCAACCTTTATAATTCTCATATTTCCATTTGAACCATTCTCAATAAGAACATTTTAGACTTTGTTCACATTACCACTATGATTTCTGTTAGAAAAGGAGCCATGATGCCATTTCCTGAATGATTGAACAAGAGACGCTAACAGTGCCTGACAGTCCCCATTGACTTATAATGGGGTCTGTCAGATTCCTTTGTAGTGTACGTCATATTGACTGGAAAATAGTTCAGGAGTGCTATACTATTCTTCCAGCTAAATCTGAAAGGACTACCAATGGAGGCCCTAAACAATAATGTGATCAGAACCTGTTTGAAATGTATAACCAGTTTGTTCTAAATGTGCACTATGTAGTTTTAAAGTTGTCAGAATAAAGACAGAATGAAATTTACTTTGCAGTTTCCTTGATGCTGAAAAACTCTTATGCTTCTGGGTTTGTATTAGGATTCATTCACACAGTGCTTTTTGACCCCTATTTGTGGTATCTGTCGGAACACTGTAAAAATGTATCCTGAAGGATACTGCACAGTGGTCTACCACACCTCTGTGTCAGATAGAGAAACCATACATGGTCGTTAAATGTAATAAGGTCTGTGTTTACCTTATAGAAGTCTTGGCCCTGCTGCTGTACCTATTGGGATAAATTTTTATGGTATCTTGATGGATACAATGAATTGGGACCGTAAATGTTATTTACAGTGCCTTGCGAAAGTATTCGTTCTCCTTGAACTTTTCAACCTTTTGCCACATTTCAGGCTTCAAACATAAAGATATAACATTTTCATTTTTTTGTGAAGAATCAACAACAAGTGGGACACAATTGTGAAGTGGAACGAAATTTATTGGCTTTTTTAAACTTTTGTAAAAAAAAAAAAAAGAACTGCAAAGTGTGGGCATGCAATATTATTCGGCCCCCTTAAGTTAATACTTTGTAGCGCCACCTTTTGCTGCGATTACAGCTGCAAGTCACTTGGGGTATGTCTCTATCAGTTTGCACATCGAGAGACTGAAATTTTTGCCCATTCTTCCTTGGAAAACAGCTGGAGCTCAGTGAGGTTGGATGGAGAGCGTTTGTGAACAGCAGTTTTCAGCTCTTTCCCCAGAGTCTCGATTGGATTCAGGTCTGGACTCTGACTTGGCCATTCTAACACCTGGATACGTTTATTTGTGAACCATTCCATTGTAGATTTTGCTTTATGTTTGGGATCATTGTCTTGTTGGAAGATAAATCTCCGTCCCAGTCTCAGGTCTTTTGCAGACTCCAACATGTTGTCTTCCAGAATGGTCCTGTATTTGGCTCCATCCATCTTCCCATCAATTTTTTACCATCTTCCCTGTCCCTGCTGAAGAAAAGCAGGCCCAAACCATGATGCTGCCACCACCAGGTTTGACAGTGGGGATGGTGTGTTCAGGGTGATGAGCTGTGTTGCTTTTATGCCAAACATATCGTTTTGCATTGTGGCCAAAAAGTTCGAATTTGGTTTCATCTGACTAAAGCACCTTCTTGCTCATGCTTGGTGTGTCTCCCAGGTGGCCTGTTACAAACTTTAAACGAGACTTTTTATGGATAGCTTTGAGAAATGGCTTTCTTCTTGCCACTTTTCTATAAAGGCGAGATTTGTGCAGTGTATGACTGATTGTTGTCCTATGGACAGACTCTCCCACCTCAGCTGTAGATCTCTGCAGTTCAACCAGAGGGATCATGGGCCTCTTGACGGCATCTCTGATGAGTCTTCACCTTGTTTGAGATGAAAGTTCAGAGGGACGACCGGGTCTTGGTAGATTTGCAGTGGTCTGATACTACTTCCATTTCAATATGATCGCTTGCACAGTGCTCCTTGGGATGTTTAAAGTTTGGGAAATATTTTTGTATCCAAATCCGTGTTTAAACTTCTCCACAACAGTATCACAGGCCTGCCTGGTGTGTTCCTTGGCCGTCATGATGCTCTCTGCCCTTTAGACAGAACCCTGAGTCTACAACAGAGCAGGAGCATTTATATGGAGACTTGATTACACACAGGTGATTATATTTATCATCATCAGTCATTTAGGACAACATTGGATCATTCAGAGATCCTCACTGAACTTCTGGAGTGAGTTTTCTGCACTGAAAGTAAAGGAGCTGAATAATATTGCACGCCCCACTTTTCAGTTTTTTATTTTTTACAAAAGTTTAAAATATTCAATAAATTTTGTTCCACTTCACAATTGTGTCCCACTTGTTGTTGATTCTTCACAAAAAATTAAAATGTTATATCTTTATGTTTGAAGCCTGAAATGTGGCAAAAGGTTGAAAATTTCAAGGGAGCCGAATACTTTCGCAAGGCATTGTCTGCAGAGCCTGTGTACAACTGGTCTCCACCACAGTATTGACACTGTATGCTGGTAATATTATTTGTAGTGTAATTGTTTATTGGTAATATTAGCCTTGGGATTTCGGTTTTGTGTAGCAGTTTTATTTGGTAACTGTATGACCATTATTTCATCATTTTATACATAGAACTTTTTGTTAAAGCTTTTTGTATATTTGGGCTCTGGTTGATGGTGATGCAATTTGTCGCAGCATGGCACAACATGTTAAGGCGTGGGAGAAATTTCTTCATCCCGCCCTGAGTGTAATTTAGCTTAGGAACAGCCCTGGTCCAAGTTCATGGGTCCTTCAACAGAAAAAATGGCCTAAAACACACAGCTAAAAACATGCAACAATGGCTAAGAGTAAAGCAATGGACTTTTCTGAAGTGGCTTTCTGCAAGTCATGATCTAAATCCTACTGAACATTTGTGGAAGGAGTTGAAACATGCAGTCTAGAAAAAGCACCCTTCATCTGAGACAGCTGGAGCAGTTTGCTCATGAGTAGTGTGCCAAATTCCTGTGGACAGGTGCAGAAGTCTTTTTTTTCCAGCAAATATTTTATTAGGCTTGTGTAAAATAAAGATGTTTCACAATCACATTTTGATTAGATAAGGAAAAAATGGGGGAGACAAAAACATGGGTGAAAAAGGGGAAACAAGAAAAATAACATATGGAATGTTTTAATAAGTAATGTAACATAAATTGATAAAGAGTCAACAGCAATGATACATATCATAAAAATTTTATAATTCCGTACCTGAGGGTTTTAGATATGACAACCAAAAGGGTCACTTCTAGACCTCCCAAAAAGGAATGTATAAAAGGTAAAAATATTACTGAAAATAACTGGAATGCAGCCAAGGAGACCAATTGTCTCCCAAATTTTCTTGTAAATTTCGTAGAAGGTTCACAAACACAACTCGCAGTGGCACTGTCTATTAATCCTAGATAACTTTTTAAAATTTTTTGGAATATAGTGGGTTTTCAAAAAAAAAGGGCTATACAGTTCAGTAGCCACTAAATCATGCAAAAGCACCGTATAGAAAGGATGGGATATGTTGTCATAGTTCAAATCTAGGATTGCTAGTTCAGGTGTTAGTTTGAAATGCCACCGAAAGAGTTTACATAGCATTATTTCTAGCTCCTGCCAAAGAGGTCTAATTATCGGGCAGGTCCACCACATGTGTAGTAATGAACCTTTTAGACCACATTTTCTCCAACAAAAATGAGAGTACCCTGAGTTAAGGTGTACCAGTCTATTTGGAGTTAAGTACCACCTAAGGGGTATTTTCCTAGAGAGTTCCACATAATTGGCACATTTAGACATTTTAATCGGTACATTGGCTGCTTTGGTCCAATCATCTACCAAATACGATTGGCCTAGTTCACCTTCCCATTTTATAGCATATGCAGGTTTAGTATTAAGGTCAAAGTTGTATAAAGTTTGATAGGCAGCAGCCAGACGTTTTATATTATGTACTTTCTTCAGCAAAAAGTTAAAGAAAGGGGTAGAGGAATGATACTGTGATGACCAATTACATGACAGGTGCAGAAGTCTTATTGAGAGTTACAGAAATAATTTGTTTGCAGCAATTGTTTCAAAAGGTTGTGCAACAAAATATTAAGTTAAGAGTACTATCATTATTGTCCAGGCCAGTTTCATTAGTTTGTATTTTTATTTTGTTTTCAGTTCAACCCCAGTTTTAAAGCAATGTTTTCATTTATTGATTTTTAGAAATTTTAAATATATAACCTCTTTTTTAAATTTCAAGTTATTTTAGTGATCATTGCGGGTTTTTCTCTTTTTAACGGTACCAACAATTTTGTCCATGTGTATCTTCACATAAAATATACTGTGCAGTGTATTACCACCACACATACCTACACACCATGTACATTTTTGTGATCACTTACCACATTTCTCAGCTCCTGATTGGACACAATAATTACATTGGGTGGATCCCCAACAGCAGTAGCTGCTCCCCCTATGTTTGTGAAGATTACTTCTGCAATTAGAACATGTCGAGGATCAAGGTTAAGTACTTCACACAACCTAAAGGATGGAGAAATCAGAAAGAGATGGAAATTATGTATAATAAAAAAAGGAAATAATAACTATTACAGAATTACTAGATGTAATTCTGTTAAGGTTATTCAATATTAAAAGGAGTCTGTCAGAGTTTGTTTTACATTTTTCTTTCTTTATCTAAAGAGTCGAGTATGCTGTGACTGACATTAACAACCATAACTTAATTGAGATGAACAAAGATCTTTATAATGGAAAAAAATCTGTTAAATATGAAAATGGTCCACAGGTCTTCCATTGGAAAGGCCCAGTCACTGGAAACGCTCACTCTCCCCTTCAATATGACAGCCCCATGCCTTTGTTCCCAACTTGATTGACAATTTCTGGGAGAGTGACAATGGACAACAAAAGGGCTGTCAATCAAGTTAGAGGGGGAGGTTTGGTGCTGAGACTTCATAAAATAGATTATCAGGGGAAAGTAACATCTTCACCTTTTACTAGCATGTAGTTATTTTTTCCTCTAGCACTATAATCCACATTTTTTCTGTTTTTTTGTTGCCTGAAATAAGCAAAGACATCTCTATACATAGTTCTGCTTACTTATGTATCCAATAATTGTGTAGTTCTTAGAACTCAAATAATAACAGTATAGGGTTGTAACCATCTATATGCAGTTACAATGGAAAGATCAGTGCTGCAGTTTAACTGCTGCTTTGCCAGGTAAAATAATGTAAAGAAAAACATTTACAAAGAAGAATATTATTTTATCAGGCAAGTCAAACTAGTGGTGTTTGATATTTTCTGTATATTCACATAGAATGTATATTGTCACATTAAATTAATTACCTCTAAAGTACTATAAAGCAAATAATTTCTATAGACTATGAATCCTGTCCTTTCGAGTTTGATAGCTGTAAACTAAAATGAATAGAATTTGTCAAGGTAACAAGGCATGAAACTGGAAAATTTCTTCATATGCTTTTCAGTACTAATGACAAGTTGGTACTCCAGTCGATTTTTGGTTGAATATACACTCACCGGCCACTTTATTAGGTACACCATGCTAGTAACGGGTTGGACCCCCTTTTGCCTTCAGAACTGCCTCAATTCTTCGTGGCATAGATTCCACAAGGTGTTGCAACGATGCTCAATTAGTACCAAGGGGCCCAAAGAGTCCCAAAGAAAATATTCCCCACACCATGACCCCACCACCACCAGCCTGAACCGTTGATACAAGGCGGGAAAGGACCCATGCTTTCATGTTGTTAAAGCCAAAATTTCCCTGACCCTCCCACCCAAAATGTCGCCAGCAGAAATCGAGACTCATCAGACCAGGCAACGTTTTTCCAATTTTCTACTGCCCCATTCGATGAGCTTGGGCAAATTGGAGCCTCAGTTTCCTGTTCTTAGCTAAAAGGGAGTGGCACCCGGTGTAGTCTTCTGCTGCTGTAGCCCATCTGCCTCAAATTTTCGCCATACTGTGCGTTCAGAGTTTGCCTTCTGCATACCTTGGTTGTAACGGGGCTATTTGAGTCCTGTTGCCTTTCTATCAGCTCGAACCAGTCTGCCCATTCTCCTTTGCCCTTTGCATCAACAAGGCATTTCCGCCCACAGATGCCGCTCACTGGATGTTTTTTCTTTTTTCGGACCATTCTCTGTAAACCCTAGAGAGGGTTTGTGCGTGAAAATCCCAGGAGATCAGCAGTTTCTGAAATACTCATACCAGCCCTTCTGGCACCAACAACCATGCCAGTTCAAAGGCACTCAAAATCACCTTTCTTCCCCATACTGATTGCTCGGTTTGAACTGCAGGAGATTGTCTTGACCATGTGTACATGCCTAAATGCACTGAGTTGCCGCCATGTGATTGGCTGATTAGAAATTAAGTGTTAATGAGCAGTTGGACAGGTGTACCTAATAAAGTGGCCGGTGAGTGTATATCTATATGCACATGAAGTAAAATATTAATGTCAAAAGCAATAGCAAAATTACGTATAATTGGCAAGTAGTGGCGAACACAGGATGACTGTTGTAACACATTTTCTTTATCACTCCCATGCAATTACATTAAGCAACTTTGCAAAAAGTCTTTATGAAAACTTCATTATTTTGTTTCCTCAGACATACAGCTCTTCAATGATAACAGACAACAAATTGCAGTCTGATTGTGCAGTATCATTCCTATACATACATTCAGTAGGTTAGGAAGAAGTAAATAGGGGACAGATAAAAGTGAGTGGGACTGAAGGGTCAGACTTGACAGTTACTTTGTCATCTGCTACCATGGAGACTTATTGGTCTGAACATTTTTAGCCAAGATCTATTACAAAGTTCTTTCAGAAAAATAAAAATTTAGCTGCAAAGGTATACCTAGCTTTTAAACTACACAATTTATGTAATGTACAGGAATGTACACTACTTAAGTGTGAATATCCCTGTCAGCATGCTAAAGCACAGCTGTATTCCTTATGATATAATTTGTATATTTTTTAAGTGGATGTATGAGGGAGCGAATTTTATATTGCACACCCCTTCAGGGGTTAAATATGTTCACTTGTGCTGCCAATCATAGGACTGGGGAATTGGGAGGAAAGGTAAAATTTACGGGTTAAAGATAGATACCCAAAGTGGGAGTGGCTAGTCAGTTTTTTTTGGAAATTATGTTGCTGGGAACCAGTTCCGCAACCAACCTCCAGTGACGGTAAGATAGGCTAGACCCACAGCTATCAAAGAGTCATTATTCATCCTTAACTCCTTTTGCTTTTATGTACCGTACATTCAAACACAGGGGGGGTTTTTCGGGTGGCGGGTGCGGTTTAATTACAAACAGCAGCCGCCAGGATCAGCAGCGATAAGCTTCCCTGTTGGAACACCTATTACACCCTTCCTGCATACTGCAGTAGGATTGTCTCCCATAATTGTAAAATAACCAAGGGGGACTAATTATTAGGCTATGTTCACACGGCTTATTTCAGAACGTATTTACATCAGATTGCCGATCGAAAACGTTCTAAATCATTTGAAAATCAGTTGCAAATAATCCCTAGTTGGGCACTTTTTGAAACTGTTTTCCCGACGTTTCCCATCCCCAATCATGTGGGTTTTGTGAATCCGTCCGAAAAATAATTGACAACCCACATTGTTTTTTCCCCCGGGATTGCCGTCGCAATCCGCGGCGGCAACCGGCACGGAAATACGCTCGTGTGAACGAACCGTTTTTTCTATTGAAATAAATAGAAAAAGGCTGTTACTTTTTCTGACTGATTTCCACGGATTGACGATCTTTAATCCGCCGGGCAAATCTCGGCGAAATAAGCCGGAACGGGGCCCAAAAAGAAAAAAAAAGGGTTTTTTTAAAAATCATAAATATAAAAATTTCAAGCCCCCCCCTTTGAAAAACTAACAAATAAAAAACAAAAAAGTTACACATAATTGGTATCAAGTTTTCAAAATCCAATCTAATAAAACATATCATCATTTATCCTGTATGTTGAATACGTAGAAGGAAATAAATTCTCAATACCAAAAAGTGTTAGTTTGGCAATTTTCACATCCTCATAAAATTGTAATAAAAAATTATCAAAAGGTCACATGTAACCCAAAATGATAAAAATAAAAACTACAATTCAACCCGCAAAAAACAAGTCCTTGTTTAGGCCATAACAAAAACCCAAAAAAAGTAAGGTCGAAAAAAATGACTTTTTTGGGCGATAAGCAATTGCTTTTTTTTACGTTTTCCAAAGGGGCCCTTAAATGTTGCAGTCAATGGCACCATTAACAAGTATATCTTGTCCCACAAAAAAAAAAAGCCCTCATTTGGTTATGTAGACAGAAAAATAAAGTTATGGCTGTTGAAAGGCGGGAAGGAAAAAACAAACAAAAAAAAAAAACTGGGCCTAAAAGGGGTTTAAGAGGGAAAAAGAATGGACAGCACCCCAAGAGACTCTGGAGTTGGGACAGGATCTGCCAGCAGCAGCAGTGATGCTTGTGAGGATGGGCAAGCAAAAAAGGTCCCACAACTTCTGCTGAGTTGAGCAGTTTCTGGCTCAGCTCAATTTAAAGTGGTATTCCCACCATATACTTTCACGGTATATCGATAGGATATGAAATCAAAGTTTAATAGGTGCGGGTCCCATCTCTGGGGCCCACTCATATCTAGTACATAACACAGAAGCGTGATCATCAACTTCACTCTGAGCAGACACTTTTGGGGGCCCATTCCAGAGATAGGAAAACCCAAAAGGAGGGGTCACAACTACACACTTTGTGGCAACCCTTTTGATATGTCAAAGTGCATGGTGGAAACAGCCCTTTAACCGATTACCAACATTGGACATACCGGTACGTCCTAGCGGGTAGTGACGACCTGCAAATGGATGTACTGGTACATCTTGGACATCATGTGGGCTCTCAAGTGCGGCCAGCATTATCGTGTCATGGGACTACCTGTATGGCCTCATGCTGCATCACTCCCAGTTGGAATGAGCTCTGGTCGTGGGTCATTAACCCCTTAGCTGCCACAATCTATAGCGATCTCCGCAGCTAAGGGAAAGACAGAAACAGGGAGCTCCTTCTGCCTCCCCTCGAAGCAGCTGTGGCACAATCGCTGCAGCTGTCTGCCTACCTGACAGTCCGGAAGGTTTCCAATAGCTTTTGGCGTCGGAGGTCAATGCTTGCACGCCTGTTGGCATGGCCGGGATGGGAGTGACATTGCCATAGAGACCAGAATAAGCAGTTCTTATTTTAAATAACTCTATGTATCAGTGATCTGATATATGGAAAAAAAGGAAAAAAAAAACAGGGATACCCCCTTTTCCCATTTACAACGCCCCTTTAAAATGCTCCAAAAAAGATAAAAAAAAAATAAGTAGCATATTTTTTATGCACATTGTAACAACCCCTTTTTCCCCCTATAAAAATCAGTTTATTGTGCCAAAGTGGTACCAATGAAAAAGTCAGTTCAAACCCCGCAAAAAATCACGACCATTCTGTTAAAAGGAAAATAAAAAAGTTTGGGTATCAGAAGATATTGATGCATAAATATTGTTTTACACAATGAAAAAAAACCCTTTTTTTTTAAAGCGCTTCAACATAAAAAAATTATATAAATTGGGTATTGACATAATCATATCGACTCACAGAGTAAAACTCACTTGTTACATATACTGCATGGTTGCCCTGTTAAAAAACAAATAAAAAGCACTACTAGGCACTCTGCCTTCCAAAAAACTTATTTAAAAGTGATCAAAACTCAGATAAAAGCCCAAAATACCCCCAATAAAAACATCAACTCATCCTGCAAAAAACAAGCTACTACATAGCTCCATACACACAAAAAAAAAAAAAAGTTGGGAAATTTAAAAATTTTGGGCCCATTCCTCATGACAGAAAATTGTAACTGAGCCCTGTTTGTGGTTCCCTTGCTCGCTCCTGCCTTTTCACTTTGCCCCTAAATTTTCAAAAGGATGAGATCAGGCTTTGGATGGCCACTCCAAAACATGACTTGGTTTCCTTAAGCCCCTTTGGGGAATCATTTGACAGATGCTTTTGGGTTATCCCTTCCCCTTTGGAAGACCCCTTTCCCCAACTTTAAAAATTTCCGGTGAGTCTTGAACGTTTCTTTAGCATTTTTCCCCAAAAATATCTTTCTTCTGAGCCATCTTGTTTGTGAAGTGAAACCCGTCCCCTTCACAAAAAATCCCACAACATATACTGCCACCACCGTGTTTCACAGTTGGAATGGTGTTCTTGGCTTTCCCCAAATTTCCCTTTTTTTTACAAAGTAACGATTGGGGCATTATGCCAAACAGTTTCAATTTTAGTTTCACAGACCAAGACAGCTACAAAATGTACATCTTTGTTCCTGTTGCATTTGCAAACATTTATCTGACTTTTAGATGTTTCTTTTGGGAATGGCTTTTTCCTGGAGAGTGGGGCCCTTTCAGCCCTTTGATACGTACTTGGGTTTTATGTGGAAAAGACCATTTTTACAGCTTCTTCACAAGGGCTTTTGCTTTTTGGGGTTATATGCACAGTCGGCCAAAGCACTTTTTATCTCTGAGACCCCGAACCCACTCCTTCCTAGTGGTATGATAGCTAGAATTCCCTTTTTTTTTGTACTTCGTTAAAAATTTTTGGTACGATGAAAAAGGCACCTTCATTTTTCTGTAAATTGCACCCAAGTGATCCAACTTGGGAAGTCGACAAAATTCCTTCCGAATTTTTATTTATTTCCCTTTTAAACTTTCCCATGAGTTAAACCCCCAAAAGCAGTGGTTTCTGGTGTGCTTAAAATACTCCACAGTTTTGCTCAATTTAAATAAGATTTGCCCAAAATACCAAAAAAGCTTCCAAAGACATACACCCATTTCCAAATTATTTAAAGGGAATTTTAACCAGTGTATTAAACTTTTTACTTTTCAAAAAGTAAAAAAAATCCTTAAAAAATATTTTCCCATTATTCTGGGGTTTAGCAAATATAAATAATTTTTTGGGAATTTTAACGACCTAAAAAAGGGAAGGTTAATTTTATTTCATGTCAGGTATTTTGAAAAAAAAATCACAGGTTCTTTTTAAAAGTGTATATAAACTTCTGGTTTCAACTGTATTTGCAGGTCAGTTAGGACTGACATTGTGGAACGCCAGGTATTGTGGATTTTCTGGGCCACCATGAGCATAGATAGTGGTGTGGAGACCATGCCAGGCAGCGGAGTCTAAGAGGCCCCCCGGTCTTCACCGTAGCCCGCCGCAAGGGGTGGACCCCCGCGACACTGGATCAGGGCAAAAGTTTTTAAATTTACAGTAGGCATTATGTCATTTTCAGGGGATTTGGGACATGTCCCTTTAAATCCAGACCAGTGGGAGGGCAAAGTGCAGACACAGACACGAACACGGGCAGGAGCAAGGACAGGTGAGTACCCAGCAAACAAGCAACACAGTAGGGAGTGCGGCAGCATGGAGACAGAGCTGCAGCAGCAGGGATAGGACCACAGCAGAGACACACCGCTATGCTCGTGGCCTAGAACGGGGACCTCGACATAGAGTGACAGCAGCAAACAAATGCAGGGTCAGGGACACAGCAGAAACACAACCATGCCCAGTAACAAGCACCATGGCATGGATTATGACACAGTGTTTTCTATATTCAGAATATTGAAGATATGGCATTTTTTCAGGCAGTTTGAGGTGTTTTTCCCCCATTAACCTCCATTGTTTTTTAGGTTTCTTTAGCAAAAAAAAAATGAATTTGTGCAAATGTGTTTCATATTTTTTTGTGTTTTTTGGTGGCATTTTTCTTATTCCAATAAAGCTTAAAAATGTATGTGTCTACCCACTATTTTTAAAAATCTGCATCAAAAACTCATGAAAAAACACATGTATGCAAGGTTTGATGCTTTTTTCCAGCCAAATAAACACTATGCAAAATCTAAATGTGAACTAGATCTAAAAGTGTATGACAAGTTTTATTTGCCATGGGGATACAACCTTGTTTCTTTCAAAAACTTAATGGGGTTGTCTTACCATACATATTGCATATTGATAGAATATGCCATCAACATCTAAAAGGTGCAGGTTCCAGACAAGGGAATGAGATAGGTTGTTCTTGGATGTACTGGGAACACCCATTGATTTAGGGAGAAGAAGAGTACCAACCACCTCTCTGCTCAAACTGGAAAGGCGGGAGCCGCACCTATCAGACACTGATGGCACATCAGTTTTAACATATATGTAACTCCTTTCCTAACTAAGCACGTTTTATTTTGTTTTTTTTAGCACTTTGGATGCTATAATGGAGGCTTTGAATGCTATAATGCGTATAATTAGTCAACAATTTTTTCTTGTTTTTTCTTTACATAATGAAAGGGAAACTATAAAAATGAAAGTCTTTTCACTTTTTTAAATATTCTAAATTAAAAAGTGGAAATAAAATAAGTTTTGTATGTGTCACTTTTCTCTTGTGGACATTATAATGTAAATTATATGAAATTTTAGGGACAATTTTTTTAAATTATAGATATGTTTTTGTGTCAATTTTTTATGCATATTACAAGACCTTGAAGGGGGGGGGGGTATTTACCTTTTTTTATTTTTGTTATTTTTTGTTAATTTACTCTTTAACTGGACCTGATATATGATACCCAGCCAACAACAGGGGAAAAAAAGCGCAGAGTACAAACAACATGGCTGATGTTGGTCGGTTACAGGGGTTGTCCAGTTATTAAAAAAAAACTAACATATTATTGGACGGGGAAGAGCTCAAATAGAAAAAAAAGACTCACCTTTCCAACCGGCATTGTGCCAGCTCTCAGCTCCAATCGCGGTGCCCCCGCTAATGATCATCGCCAAGTGATCCTACAGACAATCACAGGCCTCAGCAGTCACATGACATTCAAACAAGAAGAAACTGCTGGGGCCTGTGAAAAGCTGCAGTTTCATGTAAACAGCTAACATAACGTTAATGACCAGAAACAGTTGACTAGTTAATTCTTAGGTTTTTTTTGTATTATTATTATTCAGCCCCTTCCCCCGCCCACTTAAATGTTGTTGTTTAACAGACCCTTAAGCCCCAGGCCTGAAACGTAGTTAATGAAAAGAACATTTTTTTAGTTTTTGCCTCCTCGCATTTCAACAGTTGTTACTTTTATATTTTTTCAATGACACAGTTGTATGAGGTCTCATTTTATTCGAGACAAGTTGTACTTAATGGGGGAATAGTTTACGTTCACTTACAAATAATTGCTGATTTTTTTTTACATTTTTTTTTTTTATTTAATTTTTGTTAAATTTTTTTACACCATTCACATTTCACACTTAACTTGTTAGATTAATTCTACAGGTTATTACGGTCGTGTGGATACCTAATATGTCTAGGATTTTTTTGTGTGTGTAATATATGCACAATTATTTTTTTATTAAATACATTTCTATTTTATTACTTATTTTTTATTCGTTTTTTTTTTTTACACTTTTTATGTTTTTTACTTTTTTTTTTTTATTACATGAAGGGAGAACTGTGTTACATTTTTTTTAACACTTAGTAATGTGTTAGCATATTCATATATGCTAATACATTATAATCTGTGTCAGTCTGACACAGGCAGTGATCAGGACAGCACACAGTGTGTTATGGTCACTGGCTTTATACACAGACAGGTCTGGGGCCACTCTAGGTCCCAGGGCTGACTGTGCAGTCGTTCCCCAGGCTCTGTCGGGTCACCGGGTGTTCCAATCACCCGACAGAGCAGGGGAACCCTTTGATTGCGCTGCGGTAACGCACCACTGCAATCAAAGGGTTAAAGCACCAGGTTGCAGAGGTTTCCTCCGCTCCCTGGTGCTCGAAGTCTACAGCGACACCAAAAGACATCGCTGTAGATGAACGACCCGCACCAGCCGACCCAGCAGCATCCTCAGTTACCAAGTCCTGGTGATCACATGACCCCTGGGGAT
Organism: Phyllomedusa bahiana; assembly: GCA_025379985.1. Classification (NCBI taxonomy): domain Eukaryota; kingdom Metazoa; phylum Chordata; class Amphibia; order Anura; family Hylidae; genus Phyllomedusa; species Phyllomedusa bahiana. The sequence goes on from JAODAL010023006.1 coordinate 32,509, forward strand.
AGGAAACAGGAATCCTTACAGGGGTGTTATCGTTTCATTAAATGGTCTTCAGAATAAGGGGACAGTGAAAACAAGCAACTTTGCAATTGGATAGTCATTACAATATACTTGCCTTGTTCTCACAGTGTCCCTTATCTTGTGTTTTTTATTACAAACACATATCAGATGTGGTATATTCCCTCCTCCTTGCATTTCACTTAACTGAGAGCTCATTTACATTCTGTACAGCCTGGGTCATTCACGGCTCTACAGAATGATCAGAGTTAGGGGGCCGAAGCATTTTTCTGCTCACACCTAGCTTTAAACAGACTGCAGTAATTGTACAATGAGAAAACATGACATTTTTACCCTGTGCTAACTCACCTGCATACTACGCAGATCTGTGCCGTTCTTAGAAGTTAATACCATCTCCAGCTGTGAGAGTATCAGTGCTCAGAATTAGATTGAATGCAGCCTGTGTATGTATACACTCTTATAAAATAGGATGTAGGGAGAGACACAGTATATGGAACTCAGAGTGGGAATGGTGGTGTCTCAGGCCAGCAGTGAAGGGGGATGTATGTCATCCAGCTGGGATGGAAGAAACCCCTGTTTCACAGAGCTGAGAAGCTAATGGCAGTGTGTATCAGCGTAGTAGGAATCGATATCATACCTTTAAGGCTTTCTGCTGAGGTGTATAGAAGGCAGTCCTTGAGCACTATTTATAATGTGATCAGCAAAATGTAGGAACTCCAGCACTGTTTTTCATATAATAAAATCTTCAATTTATTTAAGCCAAGTATAAAAAAGGTGGTTAAGACATGCTAGAGACAGCAGAAAATGCTGACATGTTGCAGACTCACTTGTTCTTACTAATAGCGTACATCTTAGCGTTTTTCTTTTGCTGTTTCTACCATTTATTTTTCACTTTTGTACACTTGAATTGAATAATATGGAACTTAGAATGAAAATATATGTACATTAGGGCATTAGCAACAGTCAGAGACTCCGTCATTAATGAGGGGCATAGTACTTGTCCAAGTGTTGAGACTGTTTAACATTGCATCCTGTGTGCAACACAATGCTCTTTACACAGGAGTCTAGACACCAAGAATATATTTTGATGACAACTGTATCAGAACTACCAACTACAACTAGTGTAGTTAAATTTGTGTCTCCAAGTAAGAACTGCTAGTTTTATTGAACTTGACCCCATGCTGATGTAATCTTGTAGTCATTTTGAGTGCTTCATTGGTTGGTGCAGTATACGATATATACCCGAGTATAAGACGACTCGAATATAAGCTGAGGCCCCTAATTTTAGCACAAAACACTGGGAAAACTTATTGACTCGAGTATAAGCCTAGGGTGGGAAATTCAGTACTGGTAAATTTATGGCACTCATATGCTAGAATCAACCTGACGACTGGTCATTTAAATAGATGCTATCTACACACAAAAATAACATATATATATATATATATATATATATATATATATATATATATATATATATATATATATATATATAATATATATATAAATTATAATATGTCCTCCATAGGCAGGTTTAGGCAGCTAAATGTCCCTCGTAGGCAGGTATAGGCAGTTAAATGTCCCCCATAGGCAGATAAAGGCAGTTAAATGTCCTACATAAGCAGGTATAGGCAGCTATATGTCCCCCATAGGCAGGTATAGGCAGGTAAAGACAGCTAAATGTCCCCTATAGGCAGGGTTTTTAAAAAAGTAAAAAAAATACCAGTACTCACCTCTCTCTCCCATTGCTCTGAGACGCTCCGTCTTCTTCCCGGCACAGGGGGCATGATGTCATCAGGCTGCTCAGGCAGCATGATGACATAGCACGTCGCCTGTGCAGGATACTTTGGAAGGCCACAAGTCTGCTTGTGGCTTTCCAGAGTCTTCTTCGGAGCAGGGAGTGCTTGCTCTCTGCTCCACAATAGTATCGTCAGCTGTATGTGGTCCCAGAAGAGTCGCATACAGCTGAAGAGATCGCCGCTGGCGACCAGGCCATGGCAGCTCCTGGACACAGACAGCTGACTTGAGTATCATCAGCTGTATGCGCTCCCAGAGAGAAGCGCATACAGCCGAAGAGGTCACTGCTGGCGCCCAGGAAGTAGGCAGCCCAAGGACGCTGACAGCTTACTTGAGTATAAGGTGAGGAGGTTTTTTTTAGCACAAAAGTGTATATAGTACATGTGCAGAGCCTAACAAGCAATAAGCTAGTGTAATTATATCATTTATACAAAATCATAAATGGTAACTAAATTTCTATTAGGTGGTCATTAAAAGGGGTTTCTAAGTACAAAGATTGGCTTTCAACATTAGGGACAGGTAATTGAAGACTTTTTCTAATTACATTGGTCTTTTGATTTTACTTTACTCACAAGATAAAAGATTGAATCTGCTCTGAGTGCACAAAGGTTTCTAAGGTTACCTGACCTTAACTCTACTATCTGAGTGGAGCAGAGAGTGATGTCACAATGGTAGGAGCTCACTCCTGAAAAGATTCATTATCTCTAACAAGATTAGCTTTTGTTTACAGATAAGTAACTGTTTTCACTCCTCAGAGCACTTGTAGCTTTGTTCACTGAAGATTAGCTTTCCTGTTCTGCTCCTTATATTGTTTCAAATAGTTACAGAAAAGCTAAATATTCTAATCACTGCTAATGAACCACCCACAGCCTGAGGGGAGCAAAGTGAAATAAAAGCTGGCTGTGACTGTGAAACTGCATGGTAAGAAAACCCCCTTTCTATATTTTGGGTCAGTTATCGTCTACAAATACAGGTTTGGGTAGAATATGTTTTAAATACAGAATAAAACAAGTGAGTGGAATGTGCTTCTGTACTCACTGATTTAGTTACCATGTCTTCTTACATAACCACTATACATTCAGTGTAATAAAACAGGAAGTCACTTGTTATAAAATTATTTTCCTATTGAACTTTTTCTTTCTAGTACTCTGAATGCAGTGTAAACATATATCATACAGATAATCATGCATATGTATATAAAAGTACAAAATCACATTATAGACATTGATAATCTTATAAAATAATACATATAACTGAAATATAGATATACTATTTTTGATAGTGTAGCCCTATTATGCTACATACACAAACAAAATGCATATGAGTATCCAGTCCAGATTTATTCTCTAGTCTATACTAGTCAGTTAACATGCATTCTTTTCCATATAAAAATAAGGATAAAAACAATTATAGTATTGATATATACAGTACATGTCCTTGTACGTAGCCATAGAAACATCAAGTAATTATTACCTCTGTCGTGCTTGAGTTATTTTATTTTGTAATAAGAGACCACACAAGTAATTAATAGAAATACAAGCAATTACATTTGTATATTGGCATGAGGGAAGAAAATTATCAGCTTTCACTATGTATCCATCAATAACAGGATGTTGTGGCAAATTTGGTCTGACGTTTGTTTTTCAAAGAATGTATTACAAAGCAAAATAAAAGCATTGAATGTTTTCCCTGGAGCATTGCTTTTCAGACAACGCTTATCACTGATGTCTGAATTTTTGAACTGTTTGAAATTATTCGGCCAAGAGAGAATACTTTTCTTTAACGATCATGCTGGTGTATGCAAAATAGCTTTAAGCTACAAACTCTGGTGACCATGCAACACAATTTATGTATCGTTTTAAGAACTTTCAAAAATGAGACATGTAATCTACCTAAAGAGAAAAGCGCTAAATATTTGTATACTGCCTCTAAATAAAGAGTTCTCAGTAATAATAAATTATAGCCGCTAGATATTGTAAACTGCAGTCATCCCTGGTGGCAACCATTACAAAGGAGCAGAAGGTCATTGATGTTTAACAATACTGTCCTGAAGCTTGAACGACGTTTAAATATATTCTACATTACTTTTTAATTATAAAGGACTTTTATTTGAAGTTTAAAGAAAGGTTCAATTCAAGCATATGTGGTAGCTTTAAGGGAATTTACATTTGATTAAGCAATTTGCTGAAAATGTCAGATCTTTTGAGGTTAGTATAACACACAATGCTGAAAAACTGACTTTTAAAAGTATTTGTATGTAGTGATTGCAAGTAGGTCAAAACTGAATCATTTTTGTTCTACAGGGATTTTTTTTTCATTTTTAAGCTCATCTAGAGCTTCAATCACTAAAGAAAAATACACAAATAGAAAATATGACCCTACATAACATGTATATGCATTTTTTTTAGAAATGACATTTATATTCCATGGATAGCTATAAGATACCTTATGGTGACTGGGGTGAAAAGCAGCATTGTGGTGACATTGTCCAAGAATGCAGAGAGAATGGCCGCAATAAGACACAAAATTATTATCATAGGCCAGACTCTTCCTCTAGAGAGCTGGTAAGCCTATTGGGATAAAAATGCATAAATAAAATACTTAAACACATAACTTAAAAAGTGCATGCAACATTCTGGTATAAGATCTATCAACAGTCATGTAAAACAACTGTTAATTGCTAAATTTCACTCACTGAACAATTTTGGTGAAGTCATTGGTTAAATGTAAAAGGCCACCTTCACATATACAAAGAACTTGGATAGTGCATATACTCCATCACTGGCTGCATTAGCTTGAGCTGATATAATGTGGTGTTATTTAGCTCTCTAGTGTGCCAGAGGTGGAACAGTTCAGTAATAATGGAGAGATATTATTATTATAATGCCAGAGGCCATGTCTCAACACCGAAATAACAAAATGAGATATTTCCACAATACATGGATAATAACACATACGGTTGTAAAGAAGTATTACACCCAGTGACATCACAGTATGGAAATGATACACACAGTGATGTTTCTGCTAATGGTTAAGAACCACAATGATATCATAATGAGTACAATAGTGATAATACAAAGATAATGAACACAAGATTCAACATCTATTATCTACTATCCCTGAGCCCTCACATCACTAAGCAGCAGAGGAGTTTTGAAATCTTTTCAGGAATTAGGGCGCAGGGCGACTGGAATCTTTGCCCTAACTATAGTTTTATAGTGGTCCTTTAAAGGGGTTTTCTGACTACAAAGATCATGTCTGTAATGATGAGGACAGTAAAAATAAGCACTTTTACAATTGGTTTGCATTACCTAAATCCTTTTGTATAGCAGGTATGAGTTAATTTGTGTGTGTCTAGAGCTAACTCAGCAGCCTGAGGTTGGGCCACACCCCCTTTGTTTTTATTGGCGGACTAATATCTAGTTCAGCCTGTTGGGTCACGTCCCCTGGATGGGACATGCCCCCTGTGCTGTGATTGGCTGCCTGCACTCTGTGCTTACTCCCCTCTGAGCTGTGGAAAATGAAAGTGAAACTAACTGCCTGTGATGGCTGTGTCTGTATAATAAAGGCTATCTCAGCTCTTCTCTATGCTCATCTCCCAGTGATGGCTCTATGTAAAGGATCTGGGCAATCGCTGCTAGATTCACTTTCTCCCCATATAACACAGCCTTATACACTTCTCCCCCTCTACTTCCTGCCTGATAACGGAGGGGGGAGCAGACTGCATTTCTCACATTTGTTTCATCATTTCAGACTGTATGTATAACTGCTTACAGCAATGCAGGTGCTCTGGTTACAAGGAGTTTGTGGAGCCTGGTGCTGACAACTCTGCAGGCATGAGAAGTGCCCATTGCAGGAGGTCTGCAGACATCCTCTCCCTTCCACCGCTCACACAGAATGATGATGTCATCAGTCTTTAGTGAGATAAGACACACCTACTGGGAGGAGAGACCCACCTACTGAGAGGACAGACCCACCCTGGATTTTAAGCTGTAAGAGACAAAAACAGCTCAAGTCTGCGAAAGCTTGTGATGAGAAAACCCCTTTAACACACAATATTAATTTCCTCCAGGACCACCATTGTATGTTGAAACTATAACTATAGAAAACTGGTAATGGGGTCAGAAAATATTAACTCAACCTAATACAGAATGAAATAAAAAAAAAAACTAAGAGGATAACTAATACAGATGTGACACCTATAGTTTTATTGATACAGGAGGTCTATTTCTAATATTAATAAAATGACTGTTGAAAATTTAAAACGTGGTAGGTTTTCCACTATATTTAACAATTTACAGTTGTCCTTACCTTCACAGCACAGTAGTCAAAGAAGCCAGTTTCTGAGAACACAGCCACCAATATCATCTGGAAAAGAGAAAGGATATGGTAATCATGTACTGCTTTGTTTTTACATTAGCCTATAGAGATGATTTCTATAAAAATTACTTTGGTCAACAATTCAACTAACAAATCTGAATCATTGACATTAAAGTGTGTTCCCTCACTCAATATCCCATCTAAGAGGTAAAGCCTAGGCTCTCTTACCTAGAGCAGCTCTTTTTCTAGCAGTTCTGACTGAACACGTTAAATGATTGACCATGCATCTAACAGTCACTCACAGCACTGAAGGGGATGTGTATGGCTTGGTTATCGGGGGTTTCTGGATTTTATCCTGCGCCAAGCAGCTAACCATTAAGCCAGCTTCTACAATACTCCATAATATTACAAGCATCAGTGGCCATAATAATTAATATATTTTAACTTACTTGATCTTTAACTTTTAGGTATGTTAACGAATTATAGGTCTTGAAATGGGCTTATTACTGTAGTTATATAATACTGTAATAAATACTGCTTAAGTTATCCTTTACAATTTTAATATTTTCTGAAATTTAGCATTGAGTACATATATTAAACATCACCGTATGTGGTCTACTTTTAATAATTTGCTAAACATTTTGCCACATTGTATCTTTTCTTTGCTTTGTGATGATTCATCCCCTGGGAGTCCTATTTAAATGACTCTGTTGTTGAATTTGTCATTTTCAGATAAAAACTTTAACAGCAGTTCACAAGCGCAAGACCAAGTAAAGAAGGAAAATTGAATAAAAAGACAATTACTTTACACCTAACTTTCAACTGACCGTGACACTTCCATCTGTCACATTGTTGTTTGGCTATAAGACTATTAATCAAGTTAAATGTGATTTTTAAAACAGGTTTCTCTAATTAGTAATGGAAAATTGCATGTAATATCTATTCAGACTGGTTATACATACAGAAATCAATGCCATGCAGACATACAGTTGAAACCAGAAGTTTACATACACTATATAAAAAGACACATATGCATGTTTTTCTTACTATCTGACATGAAATCTTAATAATCCTTACCCGTTTTAGTTCAATTAGGATTACCAAAATTATTTATATTGGCCAAATTGCAGAATAATGAGATAATTTTTTATGGCATTTTTATTACTTTCTGCAAGTTTACTACATTTCATTAGTATTTGGTAGCATTGGCCTTAAACTGTTTGAATTGGGTCAGATGTTTTGGATATCCTTCCACAAGCTTCTCACAATAGTTGGCATGCATTTTGGCCTATTTCTTCTGACAGAACTGGTGTAACTGAGCCATGTTTCTAGGTTGCCTTGCTTGCACCTGCCTTTTCAGCTTTGCCCATAAATTTTCAATAGGATTGAGATCAGGGCTTTGTGATGGCCACAAAACATTGACTCAGTTATCCTTAAGCCACTTTGTAACCAGTTTGGTAGTATGCTTTGGGTCATTGTCCATTTGGGACACCCATTTCCGCCCAAGCTTTAACATCCTAGCTGATGTCTTGAAATGTTACTTCAGTATTGCGACATAATCTTAATTCCTCATGAATCATGAGGAATGATGCCATCTATTTTGTGAAGTGCACAAGTCCCTTCTGCAGCAAAACAACCGCACAACATGATGCTGTCACCCCCATGTTTCACAGTTGGGGTGGTGTATTTAGGCTTCCAAGCCTCTCCCAAACAGGCCAAACAGTTAAATTTTAGTTTCGTCAGACCACAGGATGTCTCCAAAAATGTAGGTCTTTGTACCTGTGAGCAGTTGCATACATTAATCTGGCTTTTCTTTGTTTCTTTTGGAGTAATGGCTTCTTCCTGGCACAGTGGCCTTTCAGCCCATGTTGATACAGTACGCATTTCACTGTGGATAATAACACCATCTTACCAGCTTCTGCCAGCATCTTCACAAGGTCTTTTGCTTTTGTTCTTGGGTTGATATAAACATGTCGGACCAAAGTATGTTCATCTCTGAGACACAGAACCTGTCTCCATCTTGAGCGGTATGATGACTGGACATTCCCATCTTGTTTGTACTTGCGTATAAACAAGGAACCTTCAGGTATCTGGAAATTGCACCCAAGGATGAACCAGACTTGTGCAAGTCCACAATTCTCTTCCTGATGTGTTGGCTGATTTTATTAGACTTTTTCATGATGTTATACATAGAAGCAGTGTGTTTCTGGTGTAATTTAAAACTCAGATGTTGCCAATAAATCAGAAGCTTCCAAAGATATGACATCATTCTATGGACTGTCCCAAATTGTTTAAACGCATAGTAATCCTAGTGTATGTAAACTTTTGACTTTTCAGAAACTAATAAAAATGCCTTAAAGGGGTTTTATTGTTACAAAGATCATGTCTCAGATTATGGGGACAGTAAAAATAAGCACTTTTGTAATTGGTTTGCATTACCTTTTGTCACTTGGTTTAGCAGATATGAGCTTTTTCTGTATTCTTTCTTCCCTGCGCATGGGGCGGGACACCCCCCCCTGGCCGGATCCCTCCCCCTAGACACGCCCCTGCACTGTGATTGGCTGGCTGACATTTCATTCAGCCTGTTAGGGTATGCCCCAGACAGGAAATGCCCTGGCCACGCCCCCTGCACTGTGATTGGCTGCCTGCACACTCTGTGTTTTCTCCCCTCTGAGCTGTTAAAATCGATAGTGAAACCAAGGTTTGCTGGCTCTATATACATCTCCCAGCTCTTGGGTGAATGATCTGGGCAATTAATGCCTATTTAAGTCACAGATCCCCTCATATAACAGAGTCTTATAGAGTCTCCTGCCTGTTAACAGGGGGAGAGGAGGGGAGGGGCAGTGTGCATTGCTCCATATAACCCAGTCTCCTGTCTGGTAACAGAAGGGGAGGAGGGAGTGGGCAGTGTACACTCCTCACATGTCTCATCAGTTCAGGCTGTGTGTATAACTGCATATACCACAGTCATGCAGTCTCCTGTCTGGTAACAGAAGGGGAGGAGGGAGGGTTCAGTGTACACTTATCAAATGTCTCATCAGTTCAGGCTGTGTGTATAACTGCATATAGCACAGCAAGGAGCTTGTGGAGCCTGAAGGTTGCAGACATAAGAAGCATGCAGGAGGCTACAGAGCCGTTATATCCAGACAACCTTCTACCTCCCCTGCTTCATAAAAAAATGATGATGTCACAGGTCTTCAGTGAGGGGAGACACACTTCCTGGCAGGAGAGACACTCCTGCTGAGAGAAGAGACTCGCCCCTGGATTTCAAATTCAATCTCAGAGAATTAGCTGAAGAGCACGAACAGTTCAAATGATAAAACTCCTTTAAAAAAATTCTCTGCATTTGGCAAATATAAATAATTTTGGTAATCCTAATTTACCTAAAATGGGTAAAGTTTATTCTGTTTCATGTCAGGTAATAAGAAAAACATGCATTTGTGTCTTTTTATATAATGTATACTGTATAAACGTCTGGTTTCAACTGTAAGGGTTTACATACGCTATAGAAATGTAGGAAGCGACACGTAAAGGCAGGTAAAAATATTAAGGGCGACATGTATGTATGGGGCTGCGGCAGTAGTCTGGCGTAATTTCAGCCCAAAAACTGCCCTGTTCTCTAGATTTAGAACCAAACGCACTTCAAAATTAGGTTTCATTATCGGGTGCCTGCGGCACTTTGTAATGCGTCTGAGATCGAAGGGTGTTCTTGAGGCGTGTCACACCACAACCGTATGATTCTACACATTTATGACGGGATGACTGCAAAACTGGGTTCATTACTCCTGGAACAGGCAGACCAAATTAAAAGTGGTTTACCTGAGACTGAGTTGTTATTTTGGAGCTAGAAAGCGTCTAATCTATGACCCGCAGTAGAACAGGTTAAAAAATGCAAAAAATTCTACGCTACTTATGCACGCAAAACAAATTTCGTCTGGGCGCCAAAATACATACATGTTGCCCTTACTATATTGATGTAGATGCGAAATATATGTGGACAATGTGCTAATCATACAGAGATAGATATTAACGGACTCATGTTGCATTTAGTCATAATCAGGGGCGTCGCTAGGCTGTTTTATTCGGGGCTCGGGCCCCGAATAAAACCCCCTATGCCCCGAGTCTCCTGGGCTCCAGGCCGCTGCCATGGGCCTGGAGCACCGACTGGCCCTTCAGCTGCATTTGCGTCCGCTGGACGCACACACAGCTGAGGGCTTCTGCGGGGCAGAGAGCGAGCGCTCCCTGCTCCGCAGACAGTGTCGGACCCGCAGGTCCGACACCGCGAGGCCGCCGGGTCCTCACAGCGCGGAGGACCCGCCGCAGCCCCGTGCGGTTGAGCAGCGTTGCGATGACGTGATGTCATCGCGACGCTGCCTCTCCTTGGGCGCACAGCGCGTCAGAGGCTGTGCGCTCGAGGAGCTGCCGGAGGAGCGCGGGCTGAAGAGGACGGAGCGCGCTCGCCGGGGGAGTTAAGGTGAGTATTAATGTTGTTATTTTTATAGCGTTTACCTGCCTCAGTGCCCCCATATACTGCCTGTGGCCCCCATATACTGCCTGTGGCCCCATATACCTGCCTGTGGCCCCCATATCCCTGCCTGTGGCCCCCATATACTGCCTGTGGCCCCCATATCCCTGCTGTGGCCCCCATATGCTGCCTGTGCCCCTATAATGCCTGCCTGTGGCCCCCATATCCCTGCCTGTGGCCCCCAGATACTGCCGAGGGCCCCCAGATCCCGGCCTGTGGCCCCCATATCCCTGCCTGTGGCCCCATATGCTGCCTGTGCCCCTATAATGCCTGCCTGTGGCCCCCATATCCCTGCCTGTAGCCCCCATATACTGTCTATGGCCCCCATATACTGCCTGTGGACCCCATATCCCTGCTGTGGCCCCCATATGCTGCCTGTGCCCCTATAATGCCTGCCTGTGGCCCCCATATCCCTGCCTGTGGCCCCCATATCCCTGCCTGGGGCCCCCATATACTGCCTCTGGCCCCCATATCCCTGCCTGTGGCCCCCATATCCCTGCCTGTGGCCCCCATATGCTGCCTGTTCCCCTATAATGTCTGCCTGTGGCCCCAATATACTGCCTGTGGCCCCCATCTGCTGCCTGTGCCACTCTAATGTCTGCCTGTGGCCCCCATATACTGCCTGTGGCCCCCATATCCCTGCCTGTGGCCCCAATATCCCTGCCTGTTGCCCCCATATACTGCCTGTGCCCCTATAATGCCTGCCTGTGGCCCCCATATCCCTGCCTGTAGCCCCCATATACTGTCTATGGCCCCCATATCCCTGCCTGTGGCCCCCATATCCCTGCCTGTGGCCCCCATATGCTGCCTGTGCCCCTATAATGCCTGCCTGTGGCCCCCATATCCCTGCCTGTGGCCCCCATATACTGCCTGTGGCCCCCATATACTGCCTGTGCCCCTATATACCTGCCTGTGGCCCCCATATACTGCCTGTGCCCCTATATACCTGCCTGTGACCCCCATATACTGCCTGTGCCCCTATATACCTGCCTGTGGCCCCCATATACTGCCTGTGCCCCTATATACCTGCCTGTGGCCCCCATATACTGCCTGTGCCCCTATATACCTGCCTGTGCCCCTATATACCTGCCTATGCCCCCCATATACTGCCTGTGGCCCCCATATACCTGCCTGTGCCCCCATATACCTGCCTGTGGCCCCATATACCTGCCTGTGGCCCCCATATACTGCCTGTGCCCCCATATACCTGCCTGTGCCCCCATATACTGCCTCAGTGCCCCTATATACTGCCTCAGTGCCCCTATATATTGCCTGTACCCCATATACTGCCTCAGTGCCCCCCATATACTGCCTCAGTGCCCCTATATACCTGCTTGTGGCCCCCATATACTGCCTGTGGCCCCATATACTGCCTCAGTGCCCCCATATACTGCCTGTGGCCCCATATACTGCCTCAGTGCCCCTATATACCTGCTGAGTGCCCCTATATCCCTGCTGTGGCCCCCATATACTGCCTGTGCCCCCCCTATATACCTGCCTTTGGCCACCATATACCTGCCTTTGGCCCCATATACCTTCCTGTGACCCCTATATGCTGCCTCAGTGCTCCTATATTCCTGCCTGTGGCCCCTATATACTGCCTCAGTGCCCCTATATACCTGCCTGTGCCCCCATATACCTGCCTGTGGCCCCCATATCCCTGCCTGTGGCCCCCATATCCCTGCCTGTGGCCCCCATATCCCTGCCTCAGTGCCCCTATATACCTGCCTGTGGCCCCATATACTGCTTCAGTGCCCCTATATACCTAACTGAGGGGACTGCTATACCTATAATTAAGGAGTTGCTGGAAATGTGAGGATTCTAAGATATTTGTGTCCAAATCCTCAGGGACGAGTCTTGGCCGGGAGCAATCAGCATGAAGGTGTGAACCAGATGGAGAAGAAAAGGGAAAGTGAACGACGCTGATCAGAAAAGATGTCTCCGGTGAGTCACCAAATGTAACTGCAGTGCAATCACTTATATTTCTGCAGAGCCTACATACAACTAGTTTCTGCCACTACATGGTCACTGTATGGCGGTGGTATATGTAATCAGAACCTGTGTACAGCTGATAGTCACATGTGGGGGTTGCGTTCGGTCAGGGTCTGGCAGGATTATTTGAGCCTTCAGTAGTAAGAGTGTGGGGTCTTGGTTTTGGAGGAGTGTTTTCGTAACAATCACTTGTCTGGTAGATTTGCTCCATGTGTAGGTGTATGTTTTGGTGACTGTTTAGTATTGTCATATGAAGGTGAGAAGTTTTGAAAAAGTAAATTTGTCATTGGTGATTTTTACTGTACAGTGACTGCTGAGGAGATGGACGGGATCTGTGTGGGATGTGCAGAAAATTAGTGACAGGAACACAAGGTTTTTGTCTGTTCAAATTACATCCGCGGTTCACAATGAGGCGTGAAAAATGTCGTGTGCACCCAGCCCTAGCCAGAAAAACACAAAGGGCCTGAGCCCCGGATGTTTTAGGACCCTAGCAACGCCCCTGGTCATAATCATACAGAGTGTTCAGGCGAATCCTATATTTTTATTACTTTGTTTGCTAGACAAAACCAATCCTTAATGAGGCTGTGACAAAATTTTTACTTTGTCAGTAGGTTTAATGACCAAAAAAGTAATTATTTTCCAACAGCTTCTGGGAATTTGATATAGGTGCACTTCCTGTGGCATCTATACTAGCTAACATTGGAGTAAAACATTCTTAATGTACCAAAGTTTGGCTACTGCCCTAACTTATTTAAAGGTGAATCCCTGATAAATTTTAACCCTTTAATCACAAGGCCTTAAAAGGTCCTAATAACTAGCTAAATTTCTCAGTTTTTGTCTCCCTGCATTTGAATAGTCATAACTCTTTTACTTTTTCAGTGATACACTTGTATGAGGACTTGTTTTATGCATGAGAAGGATGTAGTATACATATAAATTACTCCGTAATTTTTATTTCATTTTTTTCGGTTTGAACATAAAAAAGCATTTTTTACACCATTCAAACAATATAACCTGTTAGATTAATTACGGTCATATGGATACCTAGTATGTGAAGTGTTTCTTTTTAGGGTAATTTATACACAATTTTTTTTTTAATTTAATATTTATTTTTATTATTATTTTTTAAACAAATATTTATACTCCTGTATGCTAATACATTACATTATCTTTGATCAAAGGCGTCCTCCGTTCTCGGCCATGCTCAGAGAATGCTCTAGGAATGAAACTGTTAATTACAGCTTTGTTCCTAGTGCAGTTGCGATGCTGGGACGTGGCAACTAAATATATGTATCGTCTGCCCTAAAAAGACAGTGGGTAGTTGTTAAGGGGTTAGAAAATGTCCCTATAAAAATAAATTTTACTACATAAAAGCTACTTGGTTGCAACTAGTTAAATGTAATTTGAATCGATGTCTTGTAATATACAGTCACAATGTATCTCATGCGGCTACCATACTGTATGTAAAGTGACATTATCTCCTACTGTTTCATACAATTTTAGTTATGATTGCATCATAGTAATGTCTTACCCTTTTCTCAAATACCACTAAACTTGTAAAATGTCATACTGCTTAAACTTAACTACTTTGCATCTGCCATAATTTCCTACAATCTGCTTTAAATGTACTTATATAGAACGTCGTGACCTTGTACATTGTATTTTTTAAATATTTTTTTAGAAATTTCAAACGAAATTGGGGGTTCATAAACATACATCAAAATAGTTGCAAACAGGCAAGGGAAATTTTCCCTAATTTTCCTTTAACCCCCCAAATTTAACATACCAAATACAATATAAGAAAAAAAGGAATGTTTTCTCCCAAAGGCTTTGGAAAGGAAGTCTGCTTTCCATGCATTGCCATAAAAAAATATCCCGTTCATGAAAAAAAAAAAAATTTAGGGCATGAATCAGAAAAACGGAAAAACCGTTTGGCTATGTTTTTTAAACAGTCTTCATCAAAATTGTTTATAAAATTATGGATTTTACCAGGACTAACTAGGGGAAGCTTGGGCCGCAAAAGCAAATTTTTTTGGGGGGGCCCTAGCCCCCCCACCCCCCCCCGCCCGGGGAACCCTCTTTATAATTTTAAAGCATTCCTAGATAACCCAAAACAAACAAATATGTCCCAAACATATTACTATCATACGGGCAAACCAAACAACCCCCAAGTATCAACATAAACCATTACCTATATTTTTTAAAACTCCCGCACCCCAATATCACAAAATTACAGAGCGGCCCCCGGTCATTTCGTAATGCGCCTAAATTTCCCCGGGGAACACTAAAACTGTACAAAGCTATAGATTTAAAAAAGCGTCACATGGAAATTTTTCGGGAGCATTACTGCTGGGAACAGGTATGTAGGGGGGTTGAAATTTCCAATTTTCCCAAATAAAAAACCCAAACGGGCCTGAGGGGGTTAAAAGCGAAGACGATTTGAGAACCCCACCCCAAAAGACGTGTCTTGGTCCCCCTAAAAAACCAAAAGTTTTTAAAAATTTAAGGACACAGGAAAACTGCTTGGGCACGGGTGGCAAAACCCAACAAGAAAGGGGAGAAAATGGGGGGCGAAATCAAAACCACAAAACACGCCCAATTTCCCCCAGGGTCGCGGGTTTTTTCCCAAAAAACGAATACTTGTAGGACTTACACTTTTACAGCTAAAAAGCACAAAACCACACCCAAAACACTTTTTGGAGAAACCTTTAAACAGCACTTTTCCCCCCTCTTCATACAAAAATTTTGTACACGGGCCCCTTTCTTCCCCACGCAACTATGGGAAAAAATTCCACCCACTAAACCCCTTTCCCTGCACACTTGTACCCGGGGGGAACACAAATCCACCAATTTAAATCTTAAAACCAGTACCCTTTTTTCCCCCTCAAAACCCAGCCTCATTTCCTAGGGGTTGTGAAAAAGGGCACCTTTTTAGCTCCTTAAACCTCCCCTGAGAAAAAACAAGGCAAGCCAACGTTCCCTCTCTTTTTAAATTTTAAAAGGAAACACTTTCCTTTTTCCGGCCTCATCTCACCATGCCTCCCTGTTTTTAACTTTCCTCGCTTTTTTTAATCTAGGAGCTTTTTGTTTAGCCCCTGGCCTGCACTTCACCGCCACCAGCAAGTGAATAGGAAATCCCTTTTTTGGGGTACGGGAAAAGAGAACTCAAAAACAGCCATCCCCAAACCCAACTCAAAGGGAAAACTAAAGAACAACCCGGGAATAAACCCGGCCCCATGTCAAAATTTCTTTTTAACGTGTAACACCCCACTCACTTCCATTTACCTCCAAACTGATTTGGCTGCAGGCCCCATCATCCTGTCTTTTATGAACAGGTTAAACCCCGCATCCCGGGTACGTTGAATTACAAATAAAAATAAAATACAAATATACATCCAAAAAAACTAATACTCCCCTTTTTTAATGAAGCCACCCCGCTTAAACGTTAAAAAAACAAACATGGAAACAGTAAACATTCTTTTTATATTTGTCATAAACTTCACAAAAGTTACCCAAAAAAGGAAAAATTTAGGCTGGGTTTTAAAGCTCCTTTAACAGTTCCCCCCAGCCCCTCTTGAAAAAGGGAGAAAAATTTTAACCCCCCATTTTGGGTTCAACATGATAATCATACAACTGAAGGGCGCCACTCTGTGGCAGGGCTGCCCCTTCCCTGTCAGTGCACATTACTGGTATACTTTGTATACTTTGGGACGTACGCCCTGCAGCACAGTCACTGTCCCTTTTCCTCATATGCAACCTCTTGGCTTCTTTCTGTTTTAAAAACTCTTCCATTTGGAAAAAAACCCTTCCATGGCCCAAGACGCCCACATTGTAGATTTGGGAGAAAAGAGACAGCAATTTCAGGTTTACACTGACCAAAACCCCGGTAAAAATGCCGGGTCCCCAGCATAGAGTTATATAGACAACTTCCCCGGTTTACCAAATCAAATCCCCAAAACCCGTCACAGGGTTTAACACCCTTTCATCTCCCTACAATCTTTTAAATAAAGGAGCCAAGACTTGGGTTTACCATTTTAAAGTCCTTA
Source organism: Phyllomedusa bahiana (assembly GCA_025379985.1). Classification (NCBI taxonomy): domain Eukaryota; kingdom Metazoa; phylum Chordata; class Amphibia; order Anura; family Hylidae; genus Phyllomedusa; species Phyllomedusa bahiana. The sequence continues at coordinate 49,204 of JAODAL010023006.1, forward strand.
ACCACTCAGGTGGTGCAGTTCTCCATCACTCAAGCACCTTTACAGTTCATGTTGCGAATGGCCTGGTTGTGTGCTATAATTAGGTGTAGTGTTCTGCAGGCACTTACCTTATCTTTAAACTGGATTCTTCCAGGTCCAATTGGGCCATACAAAAATGCAACAGACCTACTTTTATTTTCCAAAAGGACACCCGAAATTGATCCTTTAATGAAAAGTTAAATTGTATATGTATATAATAAAAGGGGTGGGGGTTTGGGAAATTTTTGGGAATTAAAATTTACCGCCCCGGGCAATTTAAAACATCTTGCTAAAGGCCATCCAAACATCATTATTAGGGGGTTTTTATGCTTAATACTCCCTTTTAAACCCCGGGGCCCTCCCCCCATTTAAACAAGAGGTTTTTATCTTTAAAGTCGTCTTCCCAAAATTTCAGACGGGTACTTCCCTTTTTCCCCTGCCCTTGACCACGTGTCACCAACACCATTTTGCTCTAGTCTACATGTGAGTCCCACAGTACCTCTCTGGGTTGGAGCTATCTCATGGGAAGTTTTTAAAGGGGCTGATTTCCCCATTGGCCACCCCCCCCGGTGGAAAAAAACTTTTTGTGCCAAATTTAAATTTGGCCACAAAACCCAAAACAAAAACTTCTCCCCACATGGTCGTCAGGCCCCAAAACTGGCCCCCAATTACTCACATTGCCGTCCACAGACACATTTCTTTTTCATGGCCTCAAATAAAGTCTCTGACTGCTCTAGCTGTTCCCATCCCTTTAACAAAAGCTTGTTTTTGTTTTCCCCCACTTCTCACATCCTCTAGACTCCAGCCTCAGGTCTAGCAATCATGACTAAGGGCCCCTTTTTTCTACTTTGGAAAACTTCCTCAACAATCTAGGCAGGGCCTTACGTTTGTTTCCTCTATATTTTCAGACAACTTTTCCGCTCTGTTCTCTCTTTTCTGTGCTCTACTCTTCTTTTCTTTCTCTCCCCCCTGTTGGGAGTTTTTCCCCCCGACTTTGCACTACACCAATGCCAGCAAGTGGATAGGAGACCCCTTCCCCCACTGGGAAAAGAACTTCTTTTAAAAGCCCCACAAAAAACCCTGAGTGAACTCAACAACAAACAACGAAAGAACCCTCACGTGCCAGGCTTCTCCTTATAACTGTGTAACATTATAGCCTCTCCCGTGTACCTCACACTGATTGGCTGCAGAACCACTATCCTTATCTAAACTCTGCCTTTTTTGAACAGGTTTAAAACCCCCTTTTCTATTTGTACTGGAAAATTACACATATAACAAATAAAACTCCTATTCCCCACAATTTCCCTAAAGTTTTTTGCACAACCCCCTTTCCTCTTACAATCCACGTTTATGCACACATACATACAGATAATGTGTGGATGACAAGTTTATTGTCTTTTATTTCACTCCTTCACCACATGCTTACGATACAAACAAGGGGTTTTCCCCAGTTTTGCTAGGGCCCGGTTTTAAAAGGTTTTTTACTTTGTGTTGTCCCATTTGGTCCCGGTCCCCCAACTTTCCGCAATTCAAAGTTTCCTGCAGAATATTTTGGGCACCAAATAAAATACACCCCCAAAAAAAGGAAAAAATGGATAGGGAAAAGGGGAAAAGGAGGAAACGAGAGAGAGAGAAGAGAGAGAGAGAGAGGTACAGAAAAAAAAAAACTTTTCATTTTACACAGTTTCAAAAAGTTGAAAAAAAGCACAATTTTATCCAGTTCAGGCCCATTGTTTTAAAAGTTTGATCCCCGAAAGGGAAGGGGTAAACCAAACCTGAAATAAAAACCAAATTGGGCCTCATTTTTGGAATAAATTTTCCCCTTTCCCCAAATCCCAAAAACTGGCCAAATTTAAAAAAAATCCATGGATCAACGACCCCTCCCCAGAATCCTAGTTTTAAATTGAAAATTATTGCACTCCCCAGAAATGCATCCAAAGATTTCCCAATTTTTAATTTTTTAGGTCCAGAAAAACCAACAAGGTGAACTCCACTGCTGTTGGGCCCGGGAAAATAACCCCCAAAAAAATGTAGGCAAAGGGGGATACCCTAAATTTTGGGTGAAAAGCAAAAGCGCAGAAACACAAAAAATATTTACTAGACCCGACAATGTTTTTCCTTTTTGAAATTTTAGTAAACCCGTCTGGGTGTGTAAGATTTTTTTAAATGGACTCCTGAAGCTAAATGCCATAAATAAAGTCTGCCAGACTTCAAAACTGCTGTTCGCTGGTTTTTTCTCCACCAAAGGGGCAAATACAAATCTCAGCACAAACCCTCCCGCAGGCCCTCTTTAAAACATCTATTGCAAACCAACTTTCATGATGCCCTTGCCCCCTGCCTTACCTTACACAAGTATCAAACTAAGCAAAACCCCCCCTCCCGAATGGGAGGGAAAGTGAGCAAATGTTCATCAGTATTTTGCACCTTTTGCAACTTCTCCCATGTACCACTGAAGCTTTTGTGCCTCCTGCTAAGAAAGGTTTTTTGACCTACCCCTGTAGCAGTAAGCTTAACTTTTTTCTGAGATTTTAAGTAGATTTGTACATTATTTATAAAGTTAGTGTAGAGACTCACATGACAATGAGGACCCTTGATGTGGCTTGGAAGCGTGTGTATTTTGGGCAAAATGTCAACTAATACCCTTTACTTAATTATTTCAGAATACAGGTTAGCCCTCTGATGTGAGTACTGGATGCCAGTTTTTAAGTTGAACACTTGGAATGTGCCAGATATCCCCCTGATCGAATAGTATGGATGTGACTAATTTGCTGTAACCCTGTATGGAGCACTATACATGACCATATGACTGGCATCCTATAAAAGCCTTAACTTTGTGCAGATAAAGTTAAAGTCAACACCCATATCTCCTTCCTCCTCCACTCTTGATTTGTAGATTACCAGGATCTTGCACTTGTACCCCTGTATGGAACTGTGCCTTTTCTCCATCCTAGTGCGAACTGTTTTTTTGCCTGGTTATGTCTACTGTAGGTGCAAGTATAATACTAAGCAGCCACTCCCTCATGAATGTGTGTGAGTGGCTGTTTGTCTGTATTTGCACTTTTCCAACTTCCCCTATGTAGCACTGGAGCTTTTCTACCTCCTACTGGGAATGGAATTTTGACCAACCTCTATAAAAGTAAGTATGGTCTTTTTCTGTGATCTGCAGTGTATTTAATCCCTTTTTCAGTGAACTGCTTTATAAATGAGGCTATACCGCACAAAAAAAAGCCTGAATTGACTTTTTAAAATTGCTGCTATAGGAAACAAACAAATACAATATAGCAATGCAGCTCTTATTCTCACAGAAAGCAATTTAAATTTGTAGCAAACTACACCGAAAACATTCACAGACTGTAACTGTAATTATTTTAACATCATGGCTCTTTCCAGTGGGACCCGACAGTGTGGCATTAGTGAAATGCAGAAATATTACCAATCATTGAACGCAAGCTACTTGCAACATCTTCTTGTTAAAAATTACAGGTCAGTAATTACCATTCCAAACAGAAGTGCCAGTGTTTCATAATCAATCCACTCCACTACCTTCACCAAGCTTGGTCTCTACAATTAGAGGACAGAACAATGTATTAAATAAAACTGTTAATTGCCCATATAATGACTAGCTGCATAAAATACACACTCCATTTAATAATCAACTATTCAAATATGCATTAATGAATGGAAATTAACATTTAAACGAACATAATTTTCCTATGCTCTCTGTTCATGGCCATTTATAGCCTAATTTCTTCTTTTGTGTACTTCTCATTCTAATGCCTTCTCATTATTTAGTCATTTTAAAGGACCATGTTTTATGATGTGTTGCCACAATGCAGATATTTTATTAGTGCAAATTGCCATTTCCTCAGATGCAGTAAGGTGGAGGCATACTACAGTACAACTGGTATATTATATATTCATATGACAATTAAAAATGCCTTCTATTCATTAAAACTAAAAATATTTCTAGCCAAAAATAGTTTTATTTATGTGTAGAGCTCCTGAAATAAATAACCAAGTTTGAATATTATATCAAAATATATGCTTTTCTCTTTAGTTCCAACCCATATTATGGCTCAGAAATTCATTCACAATTCTTGGTTGATACTGGGATCCTAAAGTTGCTGACATTCAACAGTTTAGCCATGTTCCCATTTCATTGACTGGTATAAAGAATACAGTACTCAATATATAATTCACTGGAGAAACTTCTTTGCCACCATTTAATAAGAAAGGGATGTTGGTAGATTACAACTCTAAGGGTATGTTCACACGGCTTATTTTGACGTGGTTTTGGACGAGGTTTTCGGAGCGTTTCCACTCCCAAAACCTCGCCTGAAACACGCTTTATCAGAAGAGGTTTTAGAGGTGTTTCTCGAAGAGGTTTTGGATAAGGTTTTCGACGAGGTTTTCACCCATATAAATTAATAGCCAGGATAAAAACTGCGCTGAAAAAATGCGCCGAAAACGCGACAGAAAGCGCGCCTAAAACACGCTTCAAGAATTGACATGACACTTCTTTTTCAGCTCTTCCAAAGAAGAGTGTTAAAACATCGTCGTGTGTGAACTACAACGAGGTTTTACACAGGAATCAATGAAATGAACTGAGGGCATTTTGGAAGCGTTTTGGATGAGGTTTTGGGCAAGAAGATGCTCCAAAACCTCGTCCAAAACCACATCAAAATAAGCCGTATGAACATGCCCCTAGTCTAGTAGAACGGTAAATGCAGCTCTGGGCTATGATGCAGGCTGTAATTCAGGATCAGTACAAGACTACTCATTTTAATATGTACAGCACAGCAGTGCTTTTGACCAACCCAAAGTTCAGGGCATTGCAATGAACCTTAGTTACTTTATTATAATTTATTTTGAAGGGCCATTAATTCCAGGGTGCTGTACAGGAGCTTTACATATATAACATAGGTCCAAACAATGACAGCACTTAGGGGGACATGTATGAAAACTGTCTTGGTTTAACACTTTCTCTGTTGCCCATAGCAACCAATCAGAGCGCCCGTTTCATTTTTTCAGAGCTCTATATGAAATGATTGGTTTCTATGGGCAACAAGGAAAGTCTTAGACCAAGCCAGTTTTCATACATGTGGCCCTTAATGACTAAGTGTTGACTTAATAATTAACAATCTACAAGGAAGGAGGATGTAGACAGAAGATGAGGGCAGACATATTTAAGGGGTGTTGTAATGGCAGCAAGGTTATTGTAGCTGGTAAGCTAGCCTGAAGAGATGGGTTTTCAGATTGCTTTTGAAACTAGTTAGAGTGGGAGAGAGTCTGATGTGTTTGGGTAATGCATTTCAGAATATAAGGGATGCATGGGAAAAGCCTTGGAGACTGTTTTGTGAGGAGTGGGCAAGGGGAGAGCAGAAAAGAATGTCCTGTGATGAGCGGAGATTGTAAGAGCGTAGGTATCTGGAGATTAATGTAGAGATGTATGGAGGGGAGAGGTTATGCAGAGCCTTTTATAATATGTGGTTAGTGACTTGAACTAAGTTTTTTGGGCAATGGGTACCCAGTGAAGGGATTGAGAGAGGCAAAGGAGTAGCGAGGAGAGAGGTGGATCAGATGGTCAGTAGAGTTGCAGTTGGAGGATGGATTGAAGGGGAGCATTTGTGCTAGACAGGTAGCCACAGAGAATGATATTGCAGTAGTCTAGGCAGGAGATGACAAAAGCATGGACAAGCATTTTCTAAGCATATCAGTTTAGAAATTAGCAAATCTGAGAACGGTAAGGATTTGGATGTGTGGCTTGAAGAATAGTAGGAGTCAAATATTATTCCAAGGCAGCGGACTTCCAGGATCAGTGAAATTGTAGAGCGATTGACTGTGATAGAGAGATCAGGTGGAGGGATAGAGTAGGACAGTGGAAAGATGATAAATTCAGTTTTCTCCACATTAAGTCTTAGGAGACGGGAGGAGAAGGATATGGATGATAGACACTCTGGGATCCTGGATAGTTAATATCTGGGCCTGAGATGTAAAGTTGGGTGTCATAAGCATACAGGTTGGTACTGAAAGCTGTGTGATGCTATGAGCTGATCTAGGCAAAAAGTGTAAATAGAGAAGAGCAGAGGACCCAGGACCTACTCCTGAAGGACACCATCATATAAAGGATGAGAGTAGGAGGTGATGCGAAAAGTGAGAGATGCTAAATGACCAATCAGTGAGGTGTGAGTAGATCCAGGAAAGGGCTAAATCTGTGATGCTGAGGGATGAGAGGAGGAGGGAGTGGTTAACAGTGTTGAAGGCAGTTAAAGGTATGTCAAGGAATTGTCTCACCCTAGATATTGACAGCACATGGATAGGATATACCATCAATGTCTGATAGGTGGGGTTCCCATGTCTACAGAATGAGCCCAGAAACCTTTTCATTTTGAAATGAGAGGTGGCCAGGACTCTTCCATTAACCTCCTCCTGCTGCATGTTCATAATATTATGGCTCATTTTTTTCCTCCCTGCATTCCAAGAGCCATAACTATTTTATAGCTACATAGACATATGAGGGTGTTTTGTTTATGGACCAAGATGTACTTTTTAATAGTGGCTTTGACCATACCACAGAATGTACTGGGAAACCCATCAAAAAAATTCTAAATGGGGTGAAATGTGAGAAAAAAACATACTTGCTCCATGTTTGGTTTTTATTTTTTGTTGTTGTTGTTCACTTTTTTGTTATTCTGCAAGTCTGTACCATTCCAGCAATACCAAATACGTAGGGTTTTCGTTACGTGTTAGTACTTTAAAAAGAAAAAAAAAATTCTGCTGCAGCGCTATTTTCAGTTTTTGCTAGCTGAAGTGTACTTTTTATTGGTATCTCATTTGGATACATGCAACTTTTTGATCACTTTGCATTACAATTTTTGGGGACATGAAATGGAAAAAAAAACACACAATTTTGGTTTTCGAAAAATAGGATAAATTATTTCGTATTTTAATAAAACTGACTTTTAAAGATGAGATTATTCCAATTATGTATTACCTTTTTTTTTTTTTTTTTCATTATTAAAATTATATATAAATACACATACATATAAATAATGCATAAAGGGTATACTAAGATCGTGGTTCTAATACTACATTAGGCTTCTGGCTGTCATGGTATCCGATTGGCACCCCGCAATCTAGTTGTGGGGGGAGGGTTGGAGTGAGCAATGGTGCTCTGGTCCCTGGTGTTAGCGGTGGGTAACAGCTGTAATAATCAGTCCACAACCATCACCTATGGAGTGGACTCAGTGTCAGCACGCTCCATTGCTCCTTAAAAGCACGATGATGTATCAATACGTCATGTCAGTAAGTTGTTAAATGGGAGGTCCAAGAACAGTCAGATTTTATTTCAAGATAGGTGTGGGTTTCACCTCTGGGACCTGCACATATCAGATATTGATAGCATATTTTATCAATATGCCATCAATGTCTATGGTAAGAATGCCCCTTTAAATTAGGCTATGTTGCAGATCCATGCAAGAGAGTGGCCTGGGCCCGTTGAAGGGAAACACAGTAAAAGTAGACACAACACTAAGGCTAGGTTCACACGGCTTAACTGCGGGGCGTAATTTCGCCCCGCAATTACGCCGTGTGGACGGGGGCGAGAGCGGGGGAGTGAGCGGGGGGCCGGCACTTCGCCGGCCCCTAGACAATCACTGCTAGCGGCACGGATACGCCGCTAGAAAGTGACATGTCAATTATCTCCCCGCCCGGCGGCTTCGCCGGGCGGGGAGAGGAGACATAATAAATAGTTCTCTATGAGAACTGTGAATTACCGTCATGAATGGGCCGTTTTAAGCCCGTAATTTGCGTACTTCGGCGCGTAATTACGGACCGAAATACGGCCCATTTTAAGCCGTGTAAACATGGCCTAAAGCAGCACTGCCTCCTCTTCATTCTCAAAATCAGTGAAGTTTCCAAATATCAAGCACAAATAATCATAAATTATGGCATATCCTCGCAGTATGTCATAATATGATGTGAAAACCTTTTTAAGTAAAGGTTTGGTACAGTTTTTTGCCAGTGTCATCATTAATAGTTTTTCTAATTTAACATTTAAACACCACTTAGTAATTGCTGTATATTGCAGAATATCTGCTGCTTTTATCTAAAAGGGCCTACAGATAGATTGCTAAAAACATTTAAGCTTTATAAATATAGCTAAGGTAACATTAAAATAAATTTGTTATATACTATATGTCAAAAGTCCTGCAGTTTTGAAAGGATATTTGTATAGTGAAATTATGCTATTCCAATGTCACTTTAAAATGAAAATTTGACAGGAAGCTGATGAAATGATGCCTTATATAAATCACAGGTATATTCATTAAAAACGTACACAATGTTCAGTTTTGAAGCTTGATACTTAGGAATCAAGCTAACTGCCAATTTGCATGCTTTTAAAAATTAACTGAATATGGTATGAGCACAAAAACATCTTAACCTAATAAAATACCTTGCTGTATTAAACACTTCGGACAATGCCAGTTGATTTAGTATAGAGATCTCCTGGGTTAATTCTCCAGTTACATTGGTGGAAGTCAAGATAATAAGACCACCACTGGGTTAAAGTGAGCAATTACACGGCTGTCTTAGTATTAATTCTACCTCTGCCAATACAGTGAAGCAATTCTTTGGTGAGAGTCTCAGTATCTGGATTGGCACCAGTCATAACTTCTGAGATAACCCACTTAGCAAGGGTTTATATCTGCATTAATTGAAAATTAATTTAGTTTATCAACTTACGTCACCAACTGCAGCCAAAGCTGCAAGTGCGGCCAAGGAGCCCAACATAGCGGCTAGAGTTCTGTGGACGATCTACAAAAAGATAATTTATTCAGGACAACAAGTTTAAACAGTAATATATTATCAGAATGGGTTCTTGCCAGATCAATGATGACAAAATGACATTACCCATTTTAACAGTAAATAAAAGATAAAAATCTTTATATCATAAAATGATCACTTTAGTTAAGACAAATAATATAAATAATATTTAAAACCAGAGGTGGAGCCCTGGCTAAAAGAAAGCCTAGCTAGAACTCTGGATAAAACAATCCATGTTCAAAAAATTTATTAATTTGCATAAAAATGTATTATTGTATTAATATCTTAAAGTAATATTGCAATTTCAGAAAAAGTTGGTATGCTGTGTAAAATGTAAAGAGAACAAGAATGCAATGATTTGGAAATCTCTTATAGCCATGTTTTATTCATAACAGGGCATAGAACCCATTTTAAAAGTTGAACGTTAGACATTTTCCATTGTAACAAAGTTAGGACATGGTCATGTCTATCAAGAGATCAATTGCTGGAGTTTTGGTAGAGGAATGTTGTCCCATTCTTGTCTGAAGTAGGATTCCAACTGCTCAACAGTCCTGGATTTTTTAACTCTTCTGCGAAACCATACTTTTAGGAAAGATTTAGGGCCACATGTATGAATCCCGACGGGTCGGGGCGCACCTTTCCGCTAGTTTTCCGGCAGAATCTGCGCCTGATTTATGTCGGGGCCGGGGAGCGCTCATACATACAATGTAAAGTCCGCCGCGCCTCGCCTGTGTTTAGGCGCAGTGCGGGTCCGAGGCGCAGTGCGGCGCTGCGCCTATGATTCGCCGCCGGAGGTAGCGCACTCATACATGCGGGGAAAAGTCCGCCGCGCCTGGCCAGTGTGTGTGGGGCACAGTGCGGGGACATGGGCGCAGTGCGGGACTTAGGCGCCGTGCGGGGCTGCGCCAAAAAACAGTTCCGATGCGAGACAGGCTGGAACAGCGAGAAATCATTCCACATGTCGGTGCGGAGTATGAATCAAAAATCGCCTTTATAAAGGCGTTCAACATTCTCAGGAAAAGAGCTGAAACCTAAAAAATTTAAAAAAATAAAAAACAAAATCACTTTCCAATATCCTAATTCAAGAATTAGGATATTGGAAATTGCCGGGAAATACAGTAATTCAAAATCAGAAAGCTATTCTGATTGGTCGGCATAAACCGGCCAATCAGAATAGGAGTGACAGTGAACCATTAAAACCTATGGGGAAGTTTAGACCAATCAGAATCCACGGCGGGATAGTTCAAAATACTGTAAAAATGCTGAAAAGAGCTGATTGGTTAAGCTACCGGGGACTTGGCTAGCTCAGCCAATCAGAATAGGAGCGACAGAGACCCATTCTAGCCTATGGAGAATTATTGACCAATCAGAATAGGAGCGACAAAGACCCATTCTAGTCTATGGAGAAGTTTAGACCAATCAGAATCCACGGCGGGATAATTCAAAATACAGTAAAAAGACAGAAAAGAGCTGATTGGCTGAGCTAGTGGGTGCTTGTCTTTCCCAGCCAATCAGAGCGCGAGCTACTTCTCCCATTATAGTCTATGGAGAGATGGGCGCACTGAAATCTCGGCACTCAGCGCCGTGCGGCATGAAGTATTAATCAAAAAATTATTTTTATTAAGTGTCAAACATTATCAGATAAAGAGCAGAACCCTTCTTTACAAATAAAGCAGTTAAAAACCCGAACAACGCGTTTGTCGCCGAGACCGGCGCTACATAGGGAATTGCAATAGAGAGAATTGCCGGGAAATACAGTAATTCAAATTGTTTAAGCTATTCTCATTGGTCGGCAGAAGCCAGCCAATCAGAATAGGAGCGACAAAGACCCATTATATCCTATGGAGAAGTTTGGACCAATCAGAATAGGAGCGACAGTGGCCCATTCTAACCTATGAAGGAGTATTAACCAATCAGAATAGGAGCGACAAAGTCCCATTATATCCTATTGAGAAGTTTTGACCAATCAAAATCAAAGGCGGGACAGTTCAAAATACAGTAAAAAGACAGAAAAGAGCTGATTGGCTGAGCTAGCGGTGGCTTGTCTATCCCAGCCAATCAGAGCGCGAGCTACTTCTCCCATTATAGTCTATGGAGAGATGGGCGCTCTGAAATCTCGGCTCTCAGCGCCGTGCGGCATGAAGTATTAATAAAAAAATCATTTTTATTAAGTGTCAAACATTATCAGATAAAGAGCCGAACCCTTCTTTACAAATAAAGCAGTTAAAAACCCGAACAACGCGTTTGTCGCCGAGACCGGCGCTACATAGGGAATTGCAATAGAGAGAATCGCCGGGAAATACAGTAATTCAAAGTGTTTAAGCAATTCTCATTGGTCGGTATAAACCAGCCAATCAGAATAGGAGCGACAATGTCCCATTCTAACCTATGGAGGAGTATTGACCAATCAGAATAGGAGCGACAATGTCCCATAATATCCTATGGAGAAAAATTGACCAATCATATTCAAAGGCGGGACAGTTCAAAATACAGTAAAAATGCAGAAATGAGCTAATTGGTTGAAGCGGCAGGGGCTCGTCCAGCTTAGCCAATCAGAGCGCGAGCTACTTTCTCATAGAGTTCTATGGGGAAAAGAAATTCTGAGCGCGCTCTGTGATTGGCTAAGTTAAAAGAGGCGCCGTTATTTGGACCAATGGGAGAGCGAGCGACGCTCCTATGGGTTTTCTAATGCAATCTGAAATAAAACTGTACATGGCCGAAATCAAATTATAACACTACAGAAGTTGTCCCGATGTGTATATAAAACGAATAATAATATGGGGGTAATGAAAAAAAAATATTAAATCAATAAAATCATGTTTATTTCTTTATTTTCGTTAGCCAAGGATCAATAGCATTATCTGATAATGTTTTACATTTAATAAAAATCATTTTTTGATTAATACTTCATGCCGCTTGGCGCTGAGCGCCGAGATTTCAGTGCGCCCATCTCTCCACAGACTATAATGGGAGAAGTAGCTCGAGCTCTGATTGGCTGGGATAGACAAGCACCCGCTAGCTCAGCCAATCAGCTCTTTTCTGTCTTTTTACTGTATTTTGAATTATCCCGCCGTGATCTGTTGGTCACTCCATATAAAGTCTTGTCGTCTATCTGATTGGCCGAGTAGCAGCCCCGTAGCTCACAATCAGCTCTTCTGTCTTTTACGTATTTTGAATTACCCCCGTGGATTCTGATTGGTCAATCTTCCTAATAGTTTTGGTTCACTGTCGCTCCTATTCTGATTGGCTGGTTTATGCCGACCAATGAGAATAGGTTTCAGAATTTGAATTACTGTATTTCCCGGCAATTTACAATATCATAATTCTTGATATTGCGCCGTTCTAGAGTTTTGGAAAGTGTTTTTTTTTTTTATTATGTTTATTTTTTACGTTCAGCTCTTTTCTGACAATGTTTTCCGCCTTTATAAAGGCGATTTTTTCGGAATCATACTCCTGCTGCACGGAGCGGAGCGCCGAGATTTCTGTCGCGATCTTCTATCTGCTTCCTCGCATGTTCCGATCCTGCTTCACTTTGCCTCTGTCGGAGCATTTAGACCAAAAAAAACCTGGTCTGCCTGTCGGAGCTGCCAAGCGCTGCACTGCGCCTCGCTTTGCCGACTCTCCATCGTACATGCCTCGGAGTTTTCGAGCGTGCCGCGTCCCGCTCCGGAACGCCTACCCCGCGCCCACACCGCGCCCACTGCCCGCCCCTTCATGCGGGGCGCAGCTGAAAGTGGCGAACACTGCGCCTAACACTGAATCCCCGCGTCCAACAGCGGGATTCGGGCTGGGAGGCGCAGTATACGCCAGAAAACAGGCGGAAATCCCGATCATACATGTGGCCCGTAGTGTGTGGTTTAGCACAATATGCACACCCTTCCCTCAAAGAGACATTGCCTGTGTAGGAGCATATGTTGTTCTAGAACCTCTACATACTGTTCTGTATTTATAGTGCCTTTCAAGATGTGTTATAATCTACCTAAAGCCTGCCTGCCTATATGGAGCCCCCTATAACCTGTTTACCTACCTAGCTACCTGGGGCCCACCTACAGCCTACCTGTGACCCACATACTGCCTACTTAGCTACCTGGGGTCTAGAAACAGTCTACCTATCTAACTAGGGGCTGCCTACCTAACTGGGGCCTAACTACTGCCTATCTAGGGTCAATCTACCTACCTACCTGTAGCGTACTTACCTAACTGGGACATATGTACCTACCTGTGGTCTAACCACTACCTATCTACCTACCTGGAGCCTACCAACCTATCCAGGGCCAGGAGAAGGCATTTTGGTGCCCTAGGTAAGTACGGCCAATGGTGCCCCCCCACACACACACACACACACACACACACACAAAAAAAATCTGGCCCTAGCCTATGTGCCTGCACCCTCCCCAGCTAGGTAAAATGGGGGGAAAAAATACAATTCTCGCACACAACAGTGGAGTAGGTAGAGTCTATTGGGATGTTTTTCTATGAAATAATATGTTGTGTATGAAATATCCATACATATACCGCTATATAAGCAGGAAATAACATCACCATATTTTAACGATGCGTGTTTGCATCGCATCTGTCGGGTCCATCTTTCGGATGCGCTCCAAGAATTGACAATGCTAAGTTTCTGCTGTGGGGGATGGGGTGCTGCCCAGGTTTCCTGGATGCTAGATGGTGTCCGCTCAGCCACCTCTCCTCCACCCCCACTAGAACCCAGCTTCCCCACAATGAACACCCCTTCACCCACTATAACTCCCCACTATAAGGGTACAATCAAAAAACAGATTTGGACTTTGATTCTGGGGTGAATTCAGCCTGAATTTGCCACAGAATCAACATCCAATCCAACTGCAATCCGCTTTACACTGTGAAGGTAAAGAGGTTTAAACTAATACTGTAAAGCATATTAATTGTGAAATCCCAAGCTTTTCTCCTTAAAAAGACATCTCAGATAAAAGTGGAATCCATTTTTGTGAGGAATGATACAGCAAATATGAAGAAGCATTTGAGATGGTTGCTGTCCAGGATGTAACATCTTGTTATCAGTTTCCCCAGGATGTGGAATTTGGTTATCATCTCCCTTCCTTAAGTTTCGTTTTACTGGAAATCAACTAAGTTTCGGCTGATGCATTCCAGAGACTTTTTACTCAGAGACAACGTGGACCAATGAAATCTACTCAGAAGCTGCCTAAATATGGACATACGTCCGTTCCTCTCGCCCCTATCGCGCCTGCGCTTGTTTGATTACAGATCATACAAATATGTGTGTAATGCATTGTATTGTCAGAATTACTTGGAACATGAATGAGATTCGAACCAGAACTCTGCGTCTGACTCAGTTTCTAATCGGCCGATACATGTTCCCCTGATCGTGATTTGGAGTACCGGGACAAACGGGTGACCCCCAGTGTTGGTAAACGACCCCCGACACTTTGGCGCCGCAACGTGAGGCGTGGCCTGAGGTGGATCCAGGACCCCCGAGGACCCGAACACTGCTGGAGGCGCTCGAGGGCCGGGAATCC
>JAODAL010023007.1:0-63566 GCA_025379985.1 Phyllomedusa bahiana
TGGGGGAGCCCCACTTTGTTTATTTTTTTTCAAAAATCATTTATTTATTGAGAATCCTAAAGTGGGCGCCTCCTGTAATCATTACAGTGGATGCCCAGATTTAGATTCTCATTAAAGAAATACATTTTCAGAAAAAAAACAACATGGGTTCCCACCCAATTTCCATAACCAGCCAAGGTAAAACCAACAGCTGCAGCCTGATACTACCAGAATGGGAAGGTTCATAAATACTGGTCCTTTCCATTTCTAAAAATACCAGCGTGCAGCTCCAGAAGCAGACCATCAGATGGTTACCGGCTCTTCCCAGTACACCTGATGCATTGGGTACTGGGATAATAGTGAAACAGGGTTAGTGCCCGCTTTGGGCAACAAGAAACACCGCTGGCTGACAAGAAGCCCGAGTGATAGTAAAGAAGAGGCGTCTGTCAGACACCTCCATTACTATCACTGGAATTATATGGAAAAAAAAACAGACACAAATTGCACCAAAAAACTTTTATTTAAATATACACTCCCTGACAACCCCCCTTTTTAACCTTTTTATTTTTAAAAAATAGATCCCAGGTTGATCGACGTAGTCCACCGAATCCGAAGTAGTCCAAATGGGAACCTGTAAATAAATAAACATTGCATACATACACATATATATAGGCTGGATACCCTATTCAGCATCCAGGAAAGCTGTGTGACACCCATCTCCCACAGTTAACGTCCAGCTTTCCATGATAGGATTACTGGGTGCCACATTTGAGGGATGGAGTGTCACCCAGCTTTCCTGGATGCTGAATAGGTTATTCCCATAGTCAAATCCCGAGAGTCTGTCCCCTGCGGCCTGTATCCAGACCCCTACATCCATGAAAGACAGGCCGTAGGTGGCAGGAGACAGGGAAAAACTCCTTCCCTCTGTGGCTGCTGGAGATAGATGGCAGGAGACAGTGAGCAAAGGGCAACTTCTACCTCCTTGCGTTCTGTCTCTGGTGGCCACATGGGGTAAGAGACAGGTGAGCAACTCCTACCCCCTGCAGCCTGTCTTTGGAGGGGGCAGAAGACAGTCCACAGGAGTTTTCTCTCTTCTGCTGCAGGGGGAGGAGGAGGTGACAGTGGCAGCCACAGGAACGAGGATGCAGTGGGGCTGGGGAGACAGGAGAAGAAGTACTCACCACCCTGGGTCCGGGATCATGACGGCGAACTCCTTCTGGGTAGTGCGCACACCCTGGAAAGTCCGTGCGATGCCAATGATGGCACTACGGTGCCGCTTCACAAAAAAACTTTTATTTAAATAAACACTCCCTGACACCCGCCCTCTTTAACCATTTTATTTGAAAAAAAAATAGATCCAAAGTAGATCCGATGTAATCCACTGAATCCGACGTAGTCCAAATGGGAACCTGTAAATTAACAAACATTACACACATACATATAGGCTGGATAGCCTACTCCGCATCCAGGAAAGCTGGGTGACACCCATCGTCCACTGGTAACATCCAGCTTTCCTTCTGGCTGCCGGAGTTTTTGCTGATGCTTCGGGGGGGCCGGGAGGTCACCCCCCATTTGTGTGACCATCCCTTAGGGTTGGAAAGTATACTGTAAGCTCTGACAAGTGGGGCCCTCACACCTCTTGTTTGATCTGTTAATAGGTTTATTACTAAGTAATGCCTGCTTTTGTCTGTTCCTGTACCCCCTGTATTGTAAAGTGCCATGGAGTATGTTGACGCTATATAAATAACAATTATTGTTTTAGATGTGACACCCCTGTGACACTGTGCCCCCCTTTACCTGTTTGGCTGTTTTCAAATCTTCTCCCCATAGGGACCAACTCCTATCTGTGTCCCTTAGAGTTCTAACCCCAAAGAAAGTTGAGGGGGCGCCGGCCTCTTCATTCCAGTTATTATTTGAGGTCTCAGCAACGGACCCTCACAAATTTAAAATGGTCACTATATTATAGGTTTTACACAGTAATAGTAACCCTTTCATTACCAGTGATTAACCCCTTACTGACATTTGACATAAGCTTACTACATAATGCCAGTAAAGAGCTGACACCCGCCACCGTCAGGTGGGATCAGCGCGTCTTCAGCTACTCAACCCCTTATACGCCGTGGCACTCGCGACTGTGCCATGTAAATGATTGAGGAACTTGCTACCCACCGTTCCTTTCCCCGATTGGCCCTCCTTGTGATGAGATAGCAGGATACTGAGTGATTGCCATGGCAGCCAGAAGCTTAATGAAGGTCTCCGTAGCTGCCATGTTACTACTCCTATTACATCCCTGCCATAGGCATTAAGAGGAGAGCCATCTTTGTACACCTTTCTGCAATATTGCTATAATGCAGAACGTTGTACAAGTGATTACACCCGCTCATGGTCAAGTACCCAAGGTGGACTTCAAGTAAACTAAAAAGTTTTAAAAAAAATTAAATCTTAAAAGTTCAAACCCCCCTCTTGTTATTTTGCAAAAAAACATAAAAAACATAAAAATATTACACATACTTGGTATCGCCGCCTCTGTAAAAGTCAATTTATTAAAATATAACATCATGTATCTTGTATGGTGAACACCGTAACAAAAAAAATGTGTGTTTTTTTTGGTCATTTCACATCCCTAAAAAATTGGATAAAAAAGTGATCGAAAAATCTCATGTACTGCAAAATTGTGTCAATAAAAACTACACCGAAAAAATTTGCCTCTGCTCAGGACCATAGATAGAAAAAACAAAAAGTTATTGGTCGCAGAAAATGGCGCTGCAGCGCAAATGTAAGAAATGGAGAATGTTTTAGACTTTTATAAAAGTACTAAAACATAACAAAAACTCTATAAGGCCTTGTCCCTACGGCACAAGTTTGCGGACGGTTTTTCAGATGGTCTGCGGTTTTGCAAACCGTCTGAAAAACTGTCCGCAAACTTGTATATGGGGCTCTATGGAAAACCCGTGCAGCAGTCCCCACTGCACAGGTTTTCCGTCCGGCGGTTTCTAAAACCGCCGCCCGCCCGAAAAACATTCTACATGTCCATTCTTCCATCCGGTTTTCGGACGGAATATGAACAAGTGAATGTGAAGGGGGACGGCTTTTCTCTGCTCATCGCAAAGAAAAGCCGTCCCCCAGCGGCCATGTAAACGGGCCCTAAATTTGGTATCACCGGAATTGTATCAACCTGCAGAATATGGATAACAGATCACTTATACAGAAAAGGGAACGCCATAAAAACAAAAAATTTCACCCCACTCAGAATTTTTGGGGGGGTTTTCCAGTACATTGTATGGTATGGACTGTAGTAATATTTGAAAGTACATCTTGACCTGTAAAAAACAAGCCCTTGTACGACTGTGTAATTAATTATGGGTCTCGGAAGATGGAAAAAAAAAAGTGAACGAAAAGAAATAGTCTGCGTCAGGAAAGGGTTAATAAGCCGACCTAGATGAATACAGAGGGATAAGTGATGCGGATTTGGGGCCGGTGACTCAGCCGTTCTGCGTTTTATGACCCCCTTGTTGTTTTTTAGATGGTTTTATTTGTTGATATGAAGGTTTATGCCTCTTGATTCCAGTATTTGTATTAAATATGTATTAAGACTCTTCTATTATTGAGATGAACATTTCCCTTCCATAATTCATGCGGTCAGAGTCCTGCCTCCACGTCCACATGCCGACCTTGGCCGTTTTTAGAAAGTCTGATACTTGTATATCCTCCTCTATTATTAGTCCGGAGGTCCGAGCTGAAATGTGATGACTCCGCAGCAATGACTCTTATGATGATGATTCAACGCTTTTTCACGTTGCTTCTCTATTAGGACGTCTCTGAATAGATTAAAGGGGCTTTCTCACTACAAAGATTAGCTGTCAACATGAAGGGGCAGGTAATTGAGGACTTTTTACAAATACATTGGTCTTTTGATTTTACCTTGGTCAGGAGGTAAGAGAGATTTTATCTGCTCTGAGTGCACATAGGTTTCTCTGGTGAAGTCCAGATCTCGCTTCTTGATTAGACAGAGAGCAGAGATCGATGTCACCATGGTTGGAGAGCTCACTGTCAGAGTAGACTAATTATCTCTAACAAGATTAGCTTTGTTTACAGATAAGCAATTGTTTTTTAGGCTATGTTCACACAGGTGATTTGGGAGTCCCGCTGACCAACGCATACTCCTGCAGTACAGCCCGCCGGCCCCATTGACATGCATTACTCACGGCGCATGTTCGCTGCAAGTAATTGACATGTCACTTATCTCCCCACGTGTACAAAACGATCGTATTGTACGACTGGGCACAGGAGGCGTAATCCATAGTTCTCTATGAGAACTATGGATTACCGTAATTTTGGCACACATCTCACCCGTATTAGAGCGCAAATAGGCGACGAAATGCACTGAAATTACCCCATGTGAACATTACCTTACACTGCAGAGCTCTGAAGCCTTGTTTACTGAAGATTAAATCTCCTGCACAATGTCTCAGCAAGTTACAGAGAAGCTAAATATGCTAATCACTACTATAGAACCACCCACAGCCTGACAAAAGAAAGGATGAAAAGCTGCCCTTGACTCAGTGAACCAGCATGGTGAGAAAACCCCTTTCAGTACTGACTTCACTTTACCTATTACTTTACCTATTATTATTCTTCCTGCCAAGTCCTCTAATATTCAAACTCATGCACATGTATGTCGGCGGCAGTGGTCTGTAGCCACAGCTTACTGCAAAAGCTCCTGTGCTTGCTTGATTATAGCAGGAGCCTAGTTGTGGCTGTAATAGCAGGATCCAGAGATTACTCAGATCCCAGCCATTTAACCCCTTAGATACCACGGTCAATACTGACCACTGCATCTAAGTGGTTTGACAGAGGGAGGAGTCCATCACAGGGTGCCCTCTGTTGCTGTGGTGACCAGGGACCTGACAAAGACCTCTGGGCCTGCTAAAGCTGTAATTCCCAATGGCTTGCCACGGCTGCATACCTATTATAAAGGTATTTCTCTGTGGGTGGAGGAAGCAGGACTCTCGGCTTTCCTCTATGAGTGGGTGGAGGAAGCGGGACTCTCAGGCTTTCCTCTATGAGTGGGTGGAGGAAGCGGGAGCTTCAGGCTTTCCTCTATGAGTGGGTGGAGGAAGCGGGAGTCTCAGGCTTTCCTCTATGAGTGGGTGGAGGAAGCAGGACTCTCAGGCTTTCCTCTATGAGTGGGTGGTGGAAGCGGGACTCACAGGCTTTCCTCTGTGAGCGGGTGGAGGAACCGGGACTCTCAGGCTTTCTCTGTGAGTGGGTGCAGGAAGCGGGACTCTCAGGCTTTTCTCTGTGAGTGGGTGGAGGAAGCGGGACTCTCAGGCTCTTCTCTGTGAGTGGGTGGAGGAAGCGGGACTCTCAGGCCCTTCTCTGTGAGTGGGTGGAGGAAGCGGGACTCCCAGGCTCTCCTCTGTTAGTGGGTGCAGGAAGCGGGACTCACAGGCTTTCTCTGTGAGTGGGTGGAGGAAGTGGGACTCTCAGGCTTTTCTCTGTGAGTGGGTGGAGGAAGCGGGACTCTCAGGCTTTCTCTGTGAGTGAGGGTGGAGGAAGTGGGACTCTCAGGCTTTCTCTGTGAGTGGGTGGAGGAACGGGACTCTCAGGCTCTTCTCTGTGAGTGGGTGGAGGAAGCGGACTCTCAGGCGCTAATCTGTGAGTGGGTGGAGGAAGCGGGACTCTCAGGCTTTTCTCTGTGAGTGGGTGGAGGAAGCGGGACTCTCAGGCTTTTCTCTGTGAGTGGGTGGAGGAAGCGGGACTCTCAGGCTTTTCTCTGTGAGTGGGTGGAGGAAGCGGGACTCTCAGGCTTTTCTCTGTGAGTGGGTGGAGGAAGCGGGACTCTCAGGCTTTCTCGGTGAGTGGGTGGAGGAAGCAGGACTCTCAGGCTTTCTCTGTGAGTGGGTGGAGGAAGCAGGACTCTCAGGCTTTCTCTGTGAGGGGTGGAGGAAGCGGGACTCTCAGGCTTTCTCTGTGAGTGGGTGGAGGAAGCGGGACTCTCAGGCTTTTCTCTATGAGTGGGTGGAGGAAGCGGGACTCTCAGGCTTTCTCTGTGAGTGGGTGGAGGAAGCGGGACTCTCAGGCTTTCTCTGTGAGTGGGTGGAGGAAGCGGGACTCTCATGCTTTTCTCTGTGAGTCGGTGGAGGAAGCGGGACTCTCAGGCTTTTCTCTGTGAGTGGGTGGAGGAAGCGGGAATCTCAGGCTTTCTCTATGAGTGGGTGGAGGAAGCAGGACTCACATGCTTTTTCTATGAGTGAGTGGAGGAAGCAGGATTCACAAGCTTTTTCTATGAGTGGGTGGAGGTAGCAGGACTCACATGCTTTTTCTATGAGTGAATGGAGGAAGCAGGACTCACATGCTTTTTCTATGAGTGAGTGGAGGAAGCAGGACTCACATGCTTTTTCTATGAGTGAGTGGAGGAAGCAGGACTCACATGCTTTTTCTATGAGTGGGTGGAGGTAGCAGGACTCACATGCTTTTTCTATGAGTGAATGGAGGAAGCAGGACACATGCTGTTTCTATGAGTGAGTGGAGGAAGCAGGACTCACATGCTTTTTCTATGAGTGAGTGGTGGAAGCAGTACTCACATGCTTTTTCTATGAGTGAGAGGAGGAGGCAGGACTCACATGTTTTTCAAATGGTGGGTGGAGGTACCAGGACACACATGGTTTTTCAAGGAGTGGGGGGAGGAACCAGGACACACATGCTTTTTATAAGTGTGGGTGGAGGAAGCGGGACTCACATGCTTTTTCTATGAGTGAATGGAGGAAGCAGGACTCACATGCTTTTTCAATGAGTGAGTGGAGGTAGCAGGACTCATATGCTTTTTCTATGAGTGTGTGGAGGAAGCAGGACTCACATGCTTTTTCTATGAGTGGTTGGAGGAAGCAGGACTCACATGCTTTTTCTATGAGTGAATGGAGGAAGCAGGACTCATATGCTTTTTCTATGAGTGAGTGGAGGAAGCAGGACTCTCAGGCTTTTACTATGAGTGGGTGGAGGAAGCAGGACTCACATGCTTTTTCTATGAGTGTGTGGAGGTAGCAGGACTCACATGCTTTTTCTATGAGTGAATGGAGGAAGCAGGACTCACATGCTTTTTCAATGAGTGAGTGTAGGAAGCAGGACTCACATGCTTTTTCTATGAGTTGAGTGGGAAGCAGGATTCACATCGCTTTTTCTATGAGTGGGTGGAAGTAGCAGGACTCACATGCTTTTTCTATAGTGAATGGAGGAAGCAGGACACATGCTTTTTCTATGAGTAGATGAGGAAGCAGGACTACAACATGCTTTTTCTATGAGTGAGTGGGGGAAGCATGGACTCACATGCTTTTTCTACTAGTGAGTGGAGAAGCAGGACTCACATGTTTTTTCTATGAGTGGGTGGAGGTAGCAGGACTCACATCCTTTATCTATGAGTGGGTGGAGGAAGCAGGACTCACATGCCTTTTTCTATGAGTGGGTGGAGGAAGCAGACTCACCATGCTTTTTACTATGAGTGGGGTGAGGTAGCAGGACTCACATTGCTTTTTCTATGAGTGAATGGAGGAAGCCAGGACTCACTGCTTTTTCAATGAGTGAGTGGAGGAAGCAGACTCATATGCTTTTTTCTATGAGTGGGTGGAGGTAGCAGGACTCACATGCTTTTTCTATGAGTGAATGGAGGAAGCAGGACTCACATGCTTTTTCTATGAGTGAGTGGAGGAAGCAGGACTCACATGCTTTTTCTATGAGTGAGTGGAGGAAGCAGGACTCACATGCTTTTTCTATGAGTGGGTGGAGGTAGCAGGACTCACATGCTTTTTCTATTAGTGAATGGAGGAAGCAGGACTCAAATGCTTTTTCTATGAGTGAGTGGAGGAAGCAGGACTCACATGCTTTCTCTCTGAGTGAGTGGAGGAAGAAGGACTCACATGCTTTTTCTATGAGTGATTGGAGGAAGCAGGACTCACATGCTTTTTCAATGAGTGAGTGGAGGAAGCAGGACTCACATGCTTTTTCTATGAGTGGTTGGAGGAAGCAGGACTCACATGCTTTCTCTATGAGTGGGTGAATGAAGTAGGATTCACAGGCTTTTACTATAACTGGGCGGATGAAGCAGAGCTCATACATTTTCTCTATGAGTCCTGGTCATAATTAAGCTTTATACATCCAAATCAAACACTAAATGAAACCCTAAAAAATGATATTACCTCAAACTGAACCTCCCCCTTTACTGCATGCCGCCCACAGATAGGAGACAGGCACAACTGGAGTAGGAACTAGATTAGGCACCGTGAAGAAACAAAAAAGACCAGAAATTCTATAAAATGCTTATTCTGTACTGTGTTCCTATGATGTATTGTTTAGTGAGCAGCTAAAGGGATTTTCCCACCAAGTAAAATTGACGTGTGTATCTTGCAGATTAAATAATAAACATTTTCACCATTCATCATCATTATAAATTCTGCACCATTTTTGTTTTAGCTGCTCCCTTAGTGATCTGTAGTGTATAGCTCGTCTCTAGGGGATACAATCAGTGACGAGAGCTCCTCAGTCCTGGCCGCACATGCTCAGACATCACATCTCCTCTCAGGCAGCTACTGTCAGTCTATTCCCTGCTTAGTAATCACACACACTCACTGCTGAGCGAGTGTTCAACCCCAGGTGCTGTCATTCTACTCCTGTCCTCTGTACTCCTTAGTAATCACACACACTCACTGCTGAGCGAGTGTTCAACCCCAGGTGCTGTCATTCTGCTCCTGTCCTCTGTACTCCTTAGTAATCACACACACTCACTGCTGAGCGAGTGTTCAACCCCAGGTGCTGTCATTCTACTCCTGTCCTCTGTACTCTTTAGTAATCACACACACTCACTGCTGAGCGAGTGTTCAACCCCAGGTGCTGTCATTCTACTCCTGTCCTCTGTACTCCTTAGTAATTAGTCAAACAGTGCAAATAAATAAAAGTGAAACCTCAATCAGGTATGTGCATTAAGACACAAAAAAATCCACAGGTTTGGTTCTTGCAGAGAATTGAACCTAGGACCCTGGTACTGTGAGGCAAAAACTTTACCACTGAGCTACAATGTAACTGCTCACAGCATTTTACATAAACAGACATTGATTTGACTAGAGTGAGCACACTGTGGGGAAAGGCCTGGTGATGTCATCCTGCTGGGTCACATGATATGCAAATCAAACAAATCACCCCCTCCTCCCCCCTTCTGAGCACACAGAGCTGAATCTGGATACAGGAGGTACGAAATAAGTTTGTGGCAAAAACCCCTTTAAAGGCCACAGTCCTGTGCTGGGAGATCACTACATAATAGTTTTCACTGTCTTCTGTGAGTTATGTAACGTACATATGTGACTTATTCATCTGTGAGTTATGTATGTAACATCTGTGACTTATGTATCAATCATCTGTGAGTTGTGTATGTAACATCTGTGACTTAAAGAGGTTGTCTCACTCCATTGATTCATCCTACCACAGTCCTGTTTTTTTAATTCAGTTGCATGTTTACTGTCTTATATTAGGCTGCAGTAGAAGCCAGGTCTGTAGCTATAGCAACCAGCGCTGGTAGCCTATCATGAGAGATTAAACAGGTCTGTGGCTATAGCAACCAGTGCTGGCAGCCTATCAGGAGAGATGGAATAGGTCTGTAGCTATAGCAACCAGTGCTGGCAGCCTATCAGGAGAGATCACCACAGGTCTGTAGCTATAGTGACCTGAGGAGCTGATGCAGCCCATACAAGAGGAGATATCTAGGAATAGGTAGGACACTGTTAATGGACATATATTGCATAAAAAGCAGCGATCCCTGTAGTGAGACAACTCCTTTAAGTATCTGTCATCTGTGAGTTGTGTATCTATCAGCTGTGAGCTGTGTGTCTGTTATCTGTGAATTATATATCTGTCATCTGTAAGTTATGTATATCATCTCTGAGCCTATGTACCCCATCTCTGACTTATAGTATGTACAGTATCTGTCATCTGTGACTTATGTATCTATCACCTGTGACTTATGTGTCTATCACCTGTGAGCTTTGTATCTGTCATCTGTGAGTTATGTGTCTGTCATCTGTGAGTTATGTATCTATCATCTGTGAGTTATGTATGTAACATCTGTGAGTTATGTATCTGTCATCTGTGAGTTATGTATCTGTCACCTGTGAGTTTTGTATCTATCATCTGTGAGTTATGTATGTAACATCTGTGAGTTATGTATCTATCATCTGTGAGTTATGTATGTGACATCTGTGACTTATGTATCTATCATCTGTGAGTTATGTATGTGTCATCTGTGACTTATGTATCTATCATCTGTGAGTTGTGTATGTAACATCTGTGAGTTATGTATCTATCATCTGTGAGTTATGTATCTATCATCTGTGAGTTATGTATGTAACATCTGTGAGTTATGTATCTATCATCTGTGAGTTGTGTATGTAACATCTGTGAGTTATGTATCTATCATCTGTGAGTTATGTATGTGATATCTGTGAGTTATGTATCTGTCATCTGTGAGTTATGTATCTATCATCTGTGAGTTATGTATCTATCATCTGTGAGTTGTGTATGTAACATCTGTGACTTATGTATCTATCATCTGTGAGTTATGTATGTAACATCTGTGACTTATGTATCTATCATCTGTGAGTTGTGTATGTAACATCTGTGAGTTATGTATGTAACATCTGTGACTTATGTATCTATCATCTGTGACGTATGTGTCTATCATCTGTGAGTTATGTATCTGTCATCTGTGAGTTATGTATGTAACATCTGTGACTTATGTATCTATCATCTGTGAGTTATGTATCTATCATCTGTGAGTTATGTATGTAACATCTGTGACTTATGTATCTATCATCTGTGACTTATGTATCTATCATCTGTGAGTTATGTATGTGACATCTGTGAGTTATGTATCTATCATCTGTGACGTACGTATCTATCACCTGTGACTTAAGTATCTGTCATCTGTGAGTTATGTGTCTGTCATCTGTGAGTTATGTATCTATCATCTGTGAGTTGTGTATGTAACATCTGTGACTTATGTATCTATCATCTGTGAGTTGTGTATGTGACATCTGTGACTTATGTATCTATCATCTGTGAGTTATGTATGTAACATCTGTGAGTTATGTATCTATCATCTGTGAGTTATGTACTGTATGTAACATCTGTGAGTTATGACTCTGTCACCTGTGAGTTATGTATCTATCATCTGTGAGTTATGTATCTATCATCTGTGAGTTTTGTATCTATCATCTGTGAGTTATGTATCTATCTGTGAGTTATGTATGTAACATCTGTGACTTATGTATGTGACATCTGTGACTTATGTATCTATCATCTGTGACGTACGTATCTATCACCTGTGACTTAAGTATCTGTCATCTGTGAGTTATGTATCTGTCATCTGTGAGTTTTGTATCTATCACCTACAGATTACTTAAAGGGGTTAAACCACGAAGAACAATTGCCGTGGGACGTTTGCAAATTAAATAATAAACATTTTCACAATTCATCATTATTATAAATTCTGCACCATTTTTATTTTAGCTGCTCCCTTAGTGACCCATAGTGTACAGCTCGTCTCCAGGGTATACAGCCAGTGATGAGAGCTCCTCAGTCCTGGCTGCACATGCTCAAACTTCACCTCTCCTCTCAGGCAGCTACTGTCAGTCTCTTACCTGCTTAGTAATCACACACACTCACTGCTGAGCTAGTGTTCAAACCCAGGTGCTGTCATTCTACTTCCTTCCTCTGTACTCCTTAGTAATCACACACACTCACTGCTCAGCAAGTTTTAAACCCCAGGTGTGGTCATTCTACTCCCATCCTCTGTACTCCTTAGTAATCACACACATTCACTGCTGAGTGGGTGTCCAACTCCAGGTGTTGTCATTCAACAACCATCCTCTGTACTCCTTAGTAATCACACACACTCACTGCTGAGCGAATGTTCAACCCCAGCTGCTATCATTCTACTCCTGTCCTCTGTACCTCTTAGTAATCACACACACTCACTGCTGAGTGGTGTTCAACTCCAGGTGCTTTCATTCTACCCCTGTCTTCTATACCCCTAATGTAATTAGTTAAACAGTGCAAATAAGTAAAAATTAACCTCAATCAGGTATGTGCATTGAGAAAAAAAAATTCCCTGTTTCGTTCCTACAATGATTTGAACCAAGCCCCCTATGCTGAAAGGCAGAAGTTTTAACCACTCAGCTAAATTGTAGCTACTCACAGCTCTTTACATAAACAGACCTTTGTTTGACTAGAGTGAGCACACTGTGGGGAAAGACATGGTGATGTCAAGTCTGCTGGGTCACATGATATACAGTTCAAACAAAACATACACATCCCATTTTGAACACACTGAAAGCTGAAGCCGGACAAACCAGGCATGAAAAGCCTCTGTGGTAAAACCACTTTAAGGACTATTAGGACAGCCAAGGGTCAGTTTATTCTAGGAGGACCGTGGCTAATGAAAACTATGTGTTAAGTATAGAAAACACCTTAAACAGGGATCAGTGACTGCTTCATCTATATTCCCATACTATATTAGCGGTAATCTGTTCTGTTCCTAAAATAGGCTCCTGTCTAGAACACAAAAGTAACGTTATCCCCCCCCCATCCTCCGCACTCTTTTCTTCCCAGACCCTCATGTACCACATGCACCTCGTGCCAATGGCACTTTCCTCCTGCTCGCTCGCCCGGGCTTTGTTGGGGCATTGCACAAGAACAAAGAGCAACTAAACATCCCTCTAGAAATAGCTACCTAAGGGAAGGCTCTTAACCCGCTCAGGAGCCCCGGAGCCCGGACTCACAAAGGGAGCTGTTGTTTCAGATTAGTTCCTGCGAGCTGAACATTCCTAAGTCACGTCACGTTGGAAAGGAAAAATTCTGGGACACGAGCCAAAAACCGGGAGCCTCTGGAGCAGCAGCACCCAGCGGATCGGGACCTATCTGCTTCATAATTATTATTATTATTATTTATTTTAAAGCGCCATTGATTCCAGGGCGCTGTACATTCGAGGGGGTTACATACATTACATAAGTCAAACAAGTACAGTGATAAGGATAATGACAATTGGCACGACAGAGGAGAGAGGACCCTACCCCGCGAGGGCTTACAATCTACAAGGAGGGGGAAAGAGACAGGAGGTGAGGGGCAGACATGTCTGTGGAGGAAGTAAGTGACAAGTTTAGTGAAGGTTATAGGCAAGCCTGAAGAAATGGGTTTTCAGGTTGCTTTTGAAGCTGGTGAAAGTGGAGGAGAGTCTGATGTGTTGGGCAGTGAGTTCCAGAGTTGGTTAAGCACGAGAGAAATCTTGGAGACGGTTTGTGTGAGAGCTGATAAGGGGAGAGCAGAGGAGAAGGTCCTGTGAGGAGCGGAGAGTGCGTGGGGGGAGATATTTGGAAATTTGGGCAGAGATGTATGGAGGGGAGAGGTCATGGAGAGCCTTGTAGGTCATGGTTAGTAGCTTGAAATGAATTCGCTGGGCAATGGGAAGCCAGTGAAGGCATTGGCAGAGGGGAGAGGCAGAGGAGTAGCGGGAGAAGGGGGATAAGACGGGCAGCAGAGTTAAGGATGGATTGGAGGGGAGCGAGGGTGCTAGCTGGGAGGCCACAGAGAAGGATGTTGCTGTAGTCTAGGCGGGAGAAGACAAGGGCATGGACCAGCATTTTTGATTATGGAATCAAATGGAAGCAAAGATGTGAAAGGGTTAATACAAAATGCTGTTCCTCTCCAAACGGGGGTAATTTGGGTTCAATAAACTAGGCAGTTTTATAGTAGTTAGATTCTTGTACATAGGGGGCAGTATTATAGTAGTTATATTCTTGTACATAGGGTGCAGTATTATAGTAGTTATATTCTTGTACATAGGGGGCATATTATAGTAGTTATATTCTTGTACATAGGGGCAGTAATATAGTAGTAATATTCTTGTACATAGAGGCAGTAGTATAGTAGTTATATTCTTGTACATAGGGCAGTAATTATAGTAGTTATATTCTTGTACATAGGGGGCAGTATTATGTAGTTATATTCTTGTACATAGGGGGCAGTATTATAGTGTGTTATATTCTTGTACATAGGGGGCAGTGTTATAGTAGTTATATTCTTGTACATAGGGGGCAGTATTATGTAGTTATATTCTTGTACATATGGGGCAGTACTATAGTAGATATATTATTGTACAAAGGAGGCAGTATTATAGTATTTATATTATTGTATATAGAGGTCAGTATTATAGAAGTTATATTCTTATACATAGAGGCAGTATTATAGTAGTTATATTCTTATACATAGGGGGCAGTATTATAGTAGTTATATTCTTGTACATAGGGGGGCAGTATTATAGTAGTTATATTCTTGTACATAATATTTTGTATGTCAGTATTTTGTATTTGAAGAATATATTTGTTCTTTTAGTAGTTTACTACTAATGTTATTTTTGTACTATTCAGGTTATGGTTCCTTAAAATAGTGAACGTTACATAAAATATAAAGTGCATATAACATCTTACTTGACTCCGGATCATAGCGGTCTTTCATATATACCAGGGTTCTCCACACTTTCTAGCAACTAATACGTTAACTCTTTACCTAATGCTGATTCGAAGCCATTTCAGAGAGAACAAAAGAAAACTGTTGTGTGTTTCTTAGTTGCTAATAAAAGTTTCTACAAATCTTTATGTTTCCAGTTGTGCTAATCTCTCTATTTTCTGTTCTGCTTCCTCCACGCTGAGTGTTTCCAGATCTCTCCAGTCACCGGCTCCTTAGTGGAAACATTTATCTTTGACTTCTGGAAATGAATGTACGGGATATATGTGAGCAGTCAGATAGGGCGAGTGTGAGCCTCTATCAGCTCCGTGTTATCTGCATCCATTGTTTTACCTATTGTGGGAGAATCTTTAAAATTTATGTACAGGAAATTTCTGAAACAAAAAAAAAATAAATCTCTTACAAGCAGATACTGTATATTGGGGCACATTTATTATTGCAACTGAGCCTATTAGGGTACAATTTGCAACAAAAGCAGTGCGGCACATGCTTCACACCAAATGTATTTTATGTGTTTTATCACAAGGCATTATGGGAAAGGAGCTGAGAAGCTCAAGCGCCCTCTATTGGATGTAACAAATCCTCAATTTGCTTCAGACTCGCTGATTCTTTAGAAAGCAAAAGGGGTATTGGACAGCTGTTTTGGGGTTTTGCCCTTCATCAGTTCAGAGCGATACTGGCTGGCTGGCTGGGTGGGAGGCGATGAGTGGCTCAGAAAGGGGAATATCTCTCCTTGGGGAGAGCACCATATAGGTGTATGGAGTTTTGAATTGCCTTTTTGCTCTCCACTAAGCATCTTTCCCATAATGCCTTGTGATATGCAGATGCTTAGTGGAGGGAAAAAAAGCAATTCAAAACTAAACAGGCCTATATTGTGCTCTCCACAAGGAGAGATGTTCCCCTTTATGTGTTTTAGACAGTTTCTAGACACTTCTGCGTCCCATCCTCCGTAAAAGAGGTTTGCCTTCAAGGGAAAAAGGGTGTGAGCAGGCGTGCAACACCGTGTGCCAAAATTGTGGTGCAATGAATGGCATATGGTCAGAGCCGTCTCAACAAAATTATGGGCCCCTGGGCATAGTACTGCAAACCCATATTAT
This sequence comes from Phyllomedusa bahiana, assembly GCA_025379985.1. Taxonomy (NCBI): domain Eukaryota; kingdom Metazoa; phylum Chordata; class Amphibia; order Anura; family Hylidae; genus Phyllomedusa; species Phyllomedusa bahiana. Next base: position 15,640 of record JAODAL010023007.1, read on the forward strand.
CACGTCACTGATGTCTGGACACCGGCAACCTGTAGCCCACAAGACTAATTGTAAGGGCAGGAAGCCTTTGGCTCCCTTCTTCACCATGGTTCTTAACTGTTTGCACATCCTAAAAACACACAAACAGATAAGCAAAGCCAACCAAGAGATCCAGTGTATGTTTCTTGTATTCCTGTGACATACATACTCCAATTGGGGCCCCTATACTTGTGGGGCCCCCAGGCAACTGCCTAGTGTGCCCAATGGAAAAGATGGCCCTGCATATGGTAAGCCAACTAAGGGGTAAACCTAGACTAGACTGTCTAAATATACGCCAGATTTATCAGCACTATGATACTTGTGGCACATTGTAATACTGTCTAGCCGGACTGGGACAAGGTATTATGGTGCCCTAGGCAAATTAGGCATATAGTGCCATCCCCCATGGAAAATTCAGCTGACTCCATCCCTCTTTGTGCCCCCTTCCTTCCTGGAATGATGTGGCACCTTAGGCGGTCGCCTACCTTGGCCTACCTGTCGTCCCAGCCTTGCTGTCTGGTCTAAGTTTACACTGTCTAAGCATTAAACAGTATTGGTAAATCTGCCTTATTTTGTTTATGAGGCTGACGGAATAACCAAGCACCATACTTGTCTCTCTCCCAGTCCCATAGGCTCTGAGTGGAAAGACACCACATGTGCTCAACCACCACTCCATTTGGACACCTCGGGCGACATGTATGATCTTTGGCGCCCAGGCGCCATTTTTTTTTGCTTGCATTAGTAGTTTAGAATACGCCTGAATCTATGAACCTGTTCTACTGTGGGTCATCATAGATTTAGCGCTTTCTAGCTATAAAGTGACATTTCTGGCTCAGGTAAACCACTTTGAAAGTGATTTACCTGTTCCAGCAGTAATGTGCCTGGATTTGCTGTACTGAAGCTATAAATATGTAGCTTCATACGGTTTTAGTGCGCTCTGCCTCCCACACGACCCCTGATCTCAGGCGCATTAGAAAGTGCCGCGGGCGCTCCGTAATGCGCCGGATATTGGAGTGCGCCTCATAAAAAATATAGCGAACGGGGCTGCGCTAGTCTTCAGGCTGAAAAGACTCCAAACTTCTGGCACCGTCCCGTACATACATGTCGCCCCTACTTGCTGCGGCTGTGCAGGAAAGAGGTTTTATCATCTCGGACATTTATGGTTTATCGATAGGATACGTCATAAATGTCTGGTCTCATTGGATTACGTTTGCCCTATTTAGTGAATGTACACCTTTAGTTTGCATCAGACACAAAAGTGCAATTTTGGTGTTGGATATTTTTTTTATGGCATTCACTGTGTGCGATAGATAAGGTTATACATTAATAGATCGGATGTGTACAGATGCAGCGATAACAATTGTGTTTATTTTTTATTAAAATTTGTAGAATGGGAAAACGGGGTATATGACACTATTATATATATATATATAATATATATATATATATATAAATTATATATATATATATATATATATATATATATATATATATATATATATTATATATAGGTGTATGTGTGTTTGTAAAGTAGGAAAATCCAGCTTTCCAGGATAAAATCCAGTAGTTTATTGAACAGATATTGAAATCCACAAGGAGACAGGATAACACACAGCTCACACGTTACTCATAGCATAGTTTTTATTACACAGGTGTTGCAATAGATGTAAACAGTAAGAGTATGGGAGACCTGTATGATCGGGGTTTTCACCCTTTTCTGGCGTAAAATGCGTCTAAGTGAGCGGCTACGATGTCTAATGAATGTGTTGGGCGCATTGTTCGTAAGACTCGACACTTTCTAATGCACAGGTGTCAAACTGCGGCCCTCCAGCTGTTGGGAAACTACAACTCCCATCATGCGTTTATATAATCTATAACAGTGGGCATGATGGGAGTTGTAGTTTCCCAACAGCTGGAGGGCGGCAGTTTGACACCCATGTTCTAATGCGCCTAACACGAGGGGGTGTTCTTTGGGCGTCGCACCACACTAGTAATATTAGACACATATGAATGTGGTTCGGCAAAACCAGGCGCATTACTGCTCGGACAGGCAGACCTATCTCAATGTGCTCTGCCTGAGCCTGAGGAGCTAGATTTGCCATTAGGGAAAAAAATGTCCAATATTTCTCAAGTTATATCAGTACAATAATAAAAAGTAATTTCTGATAATTATCAAACTATATAAAATTTAATTATTTAAATTTAATAAAAAATGTTATCATATAAAATTATTATAAAAATACATAATATCCCAAAAATATTAAAATATCTTCTATAAAATGTATTTAAAATTAATAGAATCTGAAACTAATTTTACATTAAATAACCACTGATGATGATGTTCCGATTTTTATATTTAAAATTTTTACTACATTAAATTTAAAATTTATTTTTGCTGCTCTCACCCTTTATTCTATATACAGCAAGAGCCAGCACAGCACAGGTCTTGCTGGGAGCTGTGGTCCACCAAGCAGGATCAGTCCATATTTCTATTTTCCTCATGTTATTCTAATGACTTTTTTTCCACCATCTAAAACCTTAATACATGTTTGGTGCATTTTTTTATGCCCTAAGTTCCGTAAGCGCCAAAAACACAGGCGGGGGGCGGGAACTTTACACACCATTTAGAGCACAAAAACCACTTTCTACATTAGGCGCATTTACATTTCGCACAATGCATTTTTGAGCGCCTATTTGCATCATGTCTCCCTACCCCCTACCGCACTAAAATTTCTTGTCAGATTTTTGGTGGATTCAGATTTAGAATCCCCCAAAAATCTGACTGGCCCACCCTGTGAGCCCGCAAGAAAACTGTTGTGAAAATCGATTTTAAAAACCTATTGGCTCTTCCACTTGAGGGTGGATCACCTACATTCAAAATACGGGGGCCAAGGGCAATCTAAAAGACCGGGTTGGTTTTAGCACAAATCGGGGTCCGCAATTTTAAAAATGGGTTTTTAGATGGCTTTTCATTGGCTTAGGCTGTGCCCTACACAGCATCAATGCATCACTAATAAAAAAACCCTATAAAAATGATTTCTTGTTTTTTTTATTTAAAGGGGGGGTTTGTCTACACAAGGGTTGCTGTTTTTATGTTAAAGATTTGCAAAAGCAAGTCACATTGCAATATATATCTATTAACATGTCCACCAATTCGGGAAAATTTCCCCTCTTATAGGGGCGCACCGCTCCTGGGGTTGCTATAGTACAGATTTGTTGATCTCCTGATAACTGTCAGCACGGGTTCCAAGCTACGACCTGTATCTCTCTGAAGGGCCCACACGGTTTTGCTTTGTACAGACCGTTCAATCTCTCATATGGGGCGCCAGCACTGGTTGCTTTGCACAGCCCCTTTTTGTTCTTTTCCTGAAGGCTCCAGCAGGTTCCTATAGCTACGACCGGGTTTCTATACATCTAGGAACCCGTAAACACGCCCCTGAATTCAAAATGAAACCAAGAAAACAGGACTGGGGTAACAGAATAAAGGTATGAGACAACCCCTTTTAAAGCCCCAAGGATTTTGCTAAAGGGAAAAATATAAATAAACTTCCATTTAAATTTTTTTATACCATTACTTTATGGAAAGGAAAAACTTGTTTGAGACCCTGAACCCTGAGACCGGTATTACTTACCTCCATGCAAAATGTAAGGAGGCAGCAGATACATTCCTGGTATCAGTGTCAGATATCAGAGATATGTTTTCTGATGTGTGCTTTAAAGGGGTTGTCTCACTACAAGGATTGCTGCTTTTTATGTTAAAGATCTTGCAAATACAATCACTTTGCAATATGTGACCATTAACATTTCCCTACCTATCTAAAAACCCCTCTTTATGGCTGCTCACTCCTCAGGGGGCTAAGTACTGACCTGTTGAATCCCCCCTGTAGGGCTGCCACACGGTTTGCTAAAGCACAGCCCTGTTTCGACTCTCCTGAAAGGTGGCCAGCCGGTTCATAGCACAGACCTGTTTGTCTCTCCTGTAGGATCCCACAGGGTTGCTATAGTAAAACCCCGTTTACTCTCTCCTATGGGCTGCCGCACTGTTGCTAAGCTACAGACCTGTTTATCTTTCCTGAAGGCTTCAGCACTGGTTGCTATACTACAGACCTGTTTACTCTCTCCTAGGCTGCCGCATTGGTCCTATGCTAAGACCTGGGTCCTCAGAGCTCGCACTGCAGGCCAAAGAGCCATAAACATCCCTAAATTAAAAAAATGAAAAAAAAAAAAAACGGACTGGGGGAAAAATCAATGCAGCGAGAAAACCCCCTTTAAAGTCTGTGAGGCAGCCAATTATTACGATAAAAAATCCGTACATAAAAAAAATTATAAAATTTTTAGTATTACAAATAAAAAAACAAATATATTCTTGTAAAAAAAAAAATTGTCATTTACGATTTTTATTTTTCATGTTTGGGCGCACATCACAGCCTTTAAAGGCACAAATCAAAAATTCTCTGTACCCAACTGAACCAAAAAGTATCGCTGCCCCTTGGGCTTTGTCTACACAGTAATGAAAAAATGGCCCCAAAATCCAACGCTTTTTAACACCCCATTTTTGAAAAAACCAAGGGTCATTTTTTTGGTTTCCCCGGCAGCCCAGTACATTAGATTTTTCAGGAACAACATTTGGCCAAAAGGCTTAACAGTCCAAAAAGCTCAAACAATCATAGTAAATATAGAAGTAATTCCCTAATAAATAAGTTACATACAGCGGTGAAGAAAAGTATTTAGTCAGCCGCCAATTGTGCAAGTTCTCCCAGTTATAAAGATGAGAGGGGGGCTGTAACTGCATCAAGCGACCTCAACTTAGAGACAAAAGAGAAAAAAAAACCCTGAAAATCGCTTTTGTCTGATCGGGAATTCTACATTAAACCCAAAGGCACCGCTAGGGGGAACAATTTTGCCCCCCAACCCAACACTTTAGGCCCTTTTTTGAGGAGAAACCATATCTTGTCATCCTTTTTACCAAACATCCATACTAGGGGAAGATACAATGACATATTCTGTATTTGGTCAGGCCCTAAGTCCCTATTAGATTTTACTACTTTACATGAATTCAGTGTCCTCAACCTCAATTCACCCACAATCCACTACACAGATTTAATTTTTTTTGAACAAATTAAGTCAATCAAAAAGGAACCTACCACCGATCTATAAAAAAAACCCACAACCGTAAAAACTTGCTTCATTACCGAAAAACCTTTCCCCAATACAAAGAAAACTCTACCCTTTCACTTTTACCGCTATCTCGTATTGTGGATACACCTAGATTTCTTAAACTATAAAAGAGATGTCCAACGTTTTTTTAGAACGGACCCCCAAAACGACTCCTAAACAAAAATACACGCCCAATGACATGACCAACCTTTGCTTTTCCATCTAAAGCACTGCTCCCCTACACAAGGGATACCTCTTGTTCTTAAATATCATCCTTTACTCCCAAAACCCCAACAGATTATACGTCGACACGGGCCTATTCTTTCAAAATTCTTACCCTCATTGGGAAATTTTTAAAAAACCCCTCTACAATTCTTTTAAAGGGGGACAAGAATTTGCGTGATCTCTCTTTTAAGGCAGATATAGGTACATACGGACACAGACAACAAATACATTTTCAACTCCAAAGAAGGGTCCCTTTCCCCCGTCTGAGTTGGCACAATCCCCCCCCGTGACAAAGGGGCTCATTTTTTACACACCCTTACGGACAACAAACCCTATTAAAGGACTTTTCACATGTTTTCAAATTTTCGTTTTTACCTTTTGAAATGCCCCTGCGGCTTGCATATGTGGGCCAAACCACACAACTTGAAAAACCGCATTTCCAAAATAAATCTACCATACGGTGTAAAGAAAACCCTACCCCGTCCTGCTCATTTTGTGAAATGTAAACATACCCCCCCAATTTTAAATTTTAGAAAAAAACAATTCCGTTCCGCAGCGGGGCAACCGCACCGCCATCTTTGTAAAGCAACGTTTTTGGATTTTACTCTACGTACTCTTAACCCAAAGGAATGAATCGGAAAAAACATATTCAATTTTAATATGGATCACTATTGATTTTTGGATATTTCCATGTCATTGTCTATGCGCCTATATATAGATTGTAATACCATTTATTTTACTTACCTTTCTTTCTGTTTCAATCAAAAATGTTTATTTTTCTAGCCTACTTTTTTTTACAAATTTGGGGATCCAGACACATCTACGTGGTAAAAACCCCTTTTTTTATCATTTTCCTTTTCCCCGCAATTTTTATCTATTCCGTATCCCTGCGGGAATTTTCTATTTTTTAAACTTCTCTGCCACCATTTTTTCTAACTTTTTCCCCCTTTTTCCCTAGTAATCCATTAGTCCTCTCTTTATTTTTTTTTTTAAAACGGTTTCCCCCTTTCCCCCGATCCTAGGTTTTTATGCTTTTTTTTTCCAATTTCCCCCCTTTTCCCTTCTCCCCTTGTTCTCTTCAAAGCAGCTTTCTCCCTTTTCTAATACATTACAGGCCTGCGGCACCCTTTTGTCTTTTCTAAGCCCCCAGAACTCCTGTAATTCGCGCGCGGACTTTTGCGCATGCGCGGTACCTATTTCCACGCTCGCACAGCGAGCATTGCCCGGCAATTCTCCATCACCCCGGACTCTCTCCGAACGCTCCTCCACCAAAGGGGATCTTTACAGCTGCAACCTTCCCAAAACCTTTACTTACCCATTTTTTCCCGCCTAATTTAAGTAAAATTTCCTTCTTTTAGCCAGCATCAGTGTGGGGCTAGTACCCCATGTGGAGGGTTTTCTCCTGCACGGGGTATGTAAACCCCCGCCTCATCCTTTCCCCATACCCATAAATTTTTAAAATTTACTAACAATATTCATTTTTTCTTTTATCTATTCTGGGTTTCTCCCTTCTATATATAACTCTAAGTTTTTTCTCCTTATTTGGGTAAGACTACAACCCTTGATATTTGTATATCTTCCCAGTAAAAGCTGTCTACATTTTTTTGTATTTTATCTCTACTTCATTTCCTATTTTTATGTACTACTCTTATCATAAATTTCCCCACTTTTTCCCTCTGTCTTCTACCTCTGTCATGTTTTAGTGTTTTTCTTTTTGTTATAGTTTTTCCAATACAATGTTTTTGATAAAAGGGATTTGCCCAAAAAGTCTCCCTTTAAATCCACAAAATCTTTTTTTTTACTTTAAAATTTATTAGACACTTGTTGATATGTCTACGTCATTTTGATGATTTTCAATGCTTCTTTGCTCGTGTAAAAAAAAAAAAAACCCTATTTTATTTTATCAATTTGGGGTGCGTGGGTTTCTATTTGACCGTACATTAGATCTTTTTCAAAGCAGACATTGCCAAAAAATTTACAGGGGCTGAAGAGCTCAAAAAAACTAGTAAATATGAAGTAATTCCCTAAAAAAAATTACATACAGGTGAAGGAAAATTTTTTATCAGCCCCCAATTTTTGCAAGTTCTCCCCTTTTAAAAAAAGGGAAGGGCGAACTGACATCATAGGTCGACCTCAACTATGAGAGACAAAATGAGAAAACAAATCCTGAAAATCGCATTGTCTGATCTGGAAAGAATTTATTTGGTGGAAAATAAGTATTTGGTCACCTACAAACAAGCAAGATTTCTGGCTCTCACAGACCTGTAACTTCTTCTGTAAGAGGCTCCTCTGTCCTCCACTCATTACCTGTAGTGATGGCTCCTGTTTGAACTTATCAGTATAAAAGACACCTGTCCACAACTTCAAACAGTCACACTCCAAACTCCACTATGGTGAAGAGCAAAGAGCTGGTGAACACCAGAAACAAAATTGTATCCCTGCCCCCGGCTGGGAAGACTGAATCTGCAATAGGCAAGCAGCTTGGTGTGAAGAAATCCAATGTGGGAGCAATAATTAGAAAATGGAAGACATACAAGACCCTGATAATCTCCCTCCATCTGGGGCTCCAGCAAGATCTCACCCCGTGGGGTCAAAATGATCACAAGAACAGTGAGCAAAAATCCCAGCACCACATGGAGAGACCTAGTGACCTGCAGAGAGCTGGGACCAACGTAACAAAGGCTACCATCAGTAACACACTAAGCCGCCAGGGACTCAGATCCTGCAGTGCCAGACGTGTCCCCCTGCTTAAGCCAGAACATGTCCGGGCCCGTCTGAAGTCTGTTAGAGAGCATTTGGATGATCCAGAAGAGTATTGGGAGAATGTCACATGGTCAGATGAAACCAAAGTAGGACTGTTTGGTAGAAACACAACTCGTCGTGTTTGGAGGAGAGAGAAGGCTGAGTTGCATCCAAAGAACACCAGACCTACTGTGAAGCATGAGGGGGGCAACATCATACTTTGGGGTGTTTCTCTGCAAAGGGACCGGGACCAGGACGACTGATCCGTGTACATGAAAGAATGAATGGGGTCCGTTTTCTGTGATTTTGAGTGCAAACCTCCTTCCAATCAGCAAGGGCATTGAAAGATGAAACATGTCAGGGTCTTTCAGCGTGACAATGATCCCAAGCAACACCGCCAGTGCAACGAAGGAGGTGCTTCGTAAGAAGCATTTCAAGGTCCTGGAGTGGCCTAGCCAGTCTCCAGAGCTCAAACCCCATAGAAAACCTTTGGAGGGAGGTGAAAGTCCGTGTTGCCCAGCGACAGCCCCAAAACATCACTGCTCTAGAGGAGATCTGCATGGAGGAATGGGCCAACATACCAGCAACAGAGTGTGCCAACCTTGTGAAGACAGAAAACGTTTGACCTCTGTCATTGCCAACAAAGGAGATAGAACAAAATATTGAGATGAACATTTGTTATTGACCAAATACTTATTTCCATCATAATTTGCCAATAAATTCTTTCCAAATCAGACAATGTGATTTTCGGGATTTGTTTTCTCATTTTGTCTCTCATAGTTGAGGGCGACCCACGATGTCAGTTACAGCCTCTCATCTTTATAAGTGGGAGAACTAGCACAATTGGCGGCTGACTAAATACTTTTTTCCCCACTGTATCTGCAGGAACCTTAGCGCCCGCTGGGGGCTGCTAGCTCTTTGTGGTTTGTTGGCTTTTGCATTCCAGTCATAGCGGATCTGCACGTGCCCATTTGTTTCAGTTTCCTATAAGCTGCTTTGTCTCTGGCATCGGTCGGGGACTGGAGATGTGTAACTGAATGTGCCCTTTAAAGGAAAGCAGTAGTGGAAAGTTCTTGGGAAGTTTGAGAAGGAATCAACAAAGTCTGTGCTCGATAAGATCCTTGTAAGAAGAGGAGGAACAGGGTCCTCAGTGATGAATCTACAGCATTCCTCCCAGGCTTCCTGGCAGACGTCCCGGAATATTGTTTTGGTGACTGCGGATTTATGTTCCACATTCCCAAATATTTACTGGACTGTATTATCATGTGTGATATTTGTGCAAATGTTAAACGGGGGCCCCCACCAAAGACTTTGGTGGCATATTGCTGCAGGATAATACCATCAAAGCCTGAGTTGGTACATGGTAACCTCTGAGGTTTCCCAGTACAGGGAGCGCTTGTGTATCTCACATTCGTGTTGTCTCCGCTCGGGGGAGTTTAGCACAGTACAGGGGAGCACCGGTGCTGTGACGCTCGCACACTTTGTTCTATGGGCGGTTCACCAGTACGCAGGGTGAGCGCTGTGTTATTGTAATTCTGTTCTACTGGGTGTTCCGCACAGTACAGCTCGGGAGCGCTGTGTTCTCTACATTTGTTCTATGGGAGTCCCAGTACAGGGGAGAGCGCTGTGTTTCTCCAGTCTGTTCTATGGGATGTTCCCGGGTACATGGCGAGGCTGTGTTCTCCATTTTCTCTCTCATACGGGAGTTTCCAGTACAGGGGCTCTCGCGCGGAGTGTTCTCTTCTTCGTTCTCTATGGGTTTCTCCCCAGTACAGGAGAGCGCTTGTGTTCTCCATTCTAATCTTTTGGAGTTCCCAGTGACAGGGGAGCGCTGTGTTTCTGACATTCGGTTTCTATGGGAGTTCCCGTTACAGGGGAGAGCTGGATTCATCTCCATTCTTATTCTCTAGGTAGTTCCAGTTCAGAGGACTATGCTGTGTTTCTCTAGCATTCTGTCTATGGGACGTTCCCAGTACTGGAGGAGCGCTGTGTTCTCTGCATTCTGTTTCTAGGCGGAGTTCCCAGTAACTGGGACGCTGTGTTCTCCATTTGTTCTATTGGGAGTTCCCGGTACAGGCGAGCGGGCTGTGGTCACTCCATTCTCCTCTACTGGGAGTTCCCAGACAGGGGAGCGCTGTCCGCCTGTTCTCTCGCATGGCATGGTTTATGGGTGTTCCTTTCAGTACTCACTCGCTCGAGCTCGACACTGTGTATCTCCATTCTGTTGTATGGGAAGTCCCCAGTACCAGGGGATCGCTCAGCTGTGTTCACTCCATCGTCTGTTCTATGGGAGTTCCCAGTACAGGGATGCGCTGTGTTCGTCTCCATTCTTGTTCATTTGGGAGTTACCTCTGTCAGGGGAGCTGCTCGTGTTCTCTCCAATTCCTGTTCTATGGGAGGTTCAGTACAGAGGAGCGCGTGTATCATCTCTATTCTCGTTCTATGGGAGTTCCCAGTGTCAGAGGGAGCGCTGTGTACTGCTTCCATTCTGTTCTATGGCGTTCACTGTACAGGGCGAGCGCTGTGTTTGCTCCCATTCCTGTTCTATGGGAGTTCCCAGTAACAGCGGTAGCGCTGTGTGCGCACTCCTATCTGTTCTATGGGGAAGTTCCCAGTAAGGGGAGCGCTAGTGTTCTCTCCATTCTATTCTATGGAGTTCCCTGTACAGGGGAAGGCATGTGTTCTCTCCATTCTGATTCTATGGAGTTCCCAGTACAGGGGAGCAATTGTGTTACTTTCCATTCAGTCTCTACGGGATCGCTGCGCCCACATTACGGGAGCGGCTGTGTTCCTTCCATTCTGTTCTATGGGAGGTTCCCAGTACAGGGAGCGCTGTGATTCTCTCCATTCTGTTTCTATGGGAGTTCCCAGTACAGAGGAGCGCTTTGTTCTCTCCATTCAAGTTCTCTGGGAGTTCCCAGTACAGGGGAATGCCTGTGTTGGCGCTGCCACATTCTGTTATCTATGGGAGTTCCCAGTCAGGGTGGAAGCGCTGTTGTTATCCAATTCTGTTCTATGGAGGTTCTCCGAGTACCAGGAGAGCGCTGCTGTTTCTCTGCATTCTGTATCTTTGGGAGCTGTCACATCGCGCTCATCGCGGTCGCGAGCGCTGTGTTCTGTCTCACATTCTGTTCTATGGAGTTCCCAGTACAGGGTGATGCATTGTGTTCTTTCCATTCTGTTCTAATGGGAGTTCTCCTAGTACAGGGGACGCACTCGCTGTGTTATCCATTTCTGTTCCTATGGAGTGCCCAGATATCAGAGGGAGATCGCTGTCGGCTCTTCCATTTGTTCTATGGAGTTCCCAGTACGGGGAGCGGCTGTGTTCTCTACATTCTGTTCTAGGGTGTTCCAGTAACGGGGATCGCGCTGTGTTTCACTCCATTCTCGTTTTATCGGGTGTTCCCAGTACAGGGGAGCGCTGTGTTTCTGCCATTATTGCTATGGAGTTCCCAGTACACGGGAGCACTGTGTTCTCTCCTATTCTGTTTATGGAGTTCCACTACGTCACCAGGGGTGCTCTGTGTTCTCTCCATTCTGGTTCTAGGGTGTTTCCTCAAAGTACAGGTGGAGTGCTAGGTGTTCTTAATTCGTTCAATGAGGAGTCCCAGTACAGGGGAGCGCTGGGTTCTCCATTTGTTTATGGGAGTTCCCAGTACAGGGGAGCCGCTATGTCTTCATTCTGTTTTTTGGGGTTCCCGTACAGGGGAGCGCGTTTTCTCATTCTTTCTAGGGGATTCCCAGTAAGGGGAGGCTGGTTTCCATTCTGTTCTATGGGAGTTCCCAGTAAGGGGAGCTCTTGTTGTTCCCCTTTCTGTTTTTGGGAGTTCCAGTACAGGGGAGCGCTTGTTCTCCTTCGTTCTTGGGAGCTCCCGTACGGGGAGCGCTGGTTTTCCTTTTGTTCTATGGGAGTTCCAGTACAGGGGAGCGCTGTGATCTCCATTTGTTTTATGGATTTCCTACAGGGGAAGCACAGTGTTTTCTCCATTCGTTTAGGGCAATTCCCAGTTCGGGGGGCGCTGTGTTTCCTTCTGTTCTATGGAGTTCCATTCAGGGGAGCGCTGTGTTCTCCATTTGTTTTTGGGGGTTTCCCAGTACGGGGAGCCTTGTTTTCTTTCTGTTCTTGGGAGTTTCCCAGTAAGGGGAGCGCTGTTTTTCCCCATTTGTTCTTGGGAGTTCCCAGTACGGGGGCCTGGTTCCCCATTCTGTTTTGGGAGTTCCCAGACAGGGGAGCGCTGTGTTTTCCATTCTGTTTAGGTAGCTCCCAGTCGGGGAGGCTGGTTTTCCATTTGTTTCTTGGGGATTTCCCCGTACAGGGGGGCTGTTTTTCCCCATTCTTTCTATGGGATTTCCCAGTACAGAGAGCGGAATGTTCGGCTTGGAACCCCAAATAGAATGGATGGAAGTCGTGGAAAGTAATACTGGATCGCTTTTGGGGGTGTGAGGTCAGGGAGAAATGAAATGTAAAATTGGTTACCGCTTGTCTGCCCAAAAGTAGTTACCCAGGAGTTTAAAGTTTTCATAGAAAATTTTTAAAAAGCATTTATATGGAAAAGTAAGTTATTCCATTCCTAAATGTGTTTCTTTTCTTTTTTTTTCCTCCTTATTCGTTTTAAGATGCTGGGGGAGATGTCGTTTCTCAGATCTCTTTCCTACAACTCCCCCACTGCATGCAATCTGGTTCCTCCACATTTATTTATGTAGGGTCTTGTGGGACAAAATTGAGTGTAATCCCCCATCTGAATTGCTGTCATGATAAAGATGATATTGGGGCTCATGAGTTTCTAGTAAACTGTACAGACTGCAGTCATATTTTAAAGACGCAGTAAAAAAACCCCCAGTCTGAATGCTGTCTTGTCCCATTATAAATTTGCCGCCCAAATTCAAAAATAAAAAGCAGTTCCCCCCTCCCTGTAATTAATTTTTAAGTAAATTTCTTCTATTCACTTGAAATACACGCTGGAAAGGTGAATGGAGCTAGATGTTTTTCTAGGTCACCCCCCGCTACAAGGGAGTGTTCCGAGCTGAGCCCGGTTTAAACCACACGGTGAGTGATAAAAAAACATTCAGAGGTCATGTGATCAATGAACTCAGGTGGTTTGGGAGGGGTAGGGGGGGAAGAAGGGACAGGGCTGGTTTTTCTCAAAGGGAAAGGTAAATAATTTTTTAATAAGTATGAATTACGACCCTTTTATTATACGTTGTGAGCCCTCTAACAATAAAAAGGTTGGGATTTCCCCCTTTAAATTTTCACATCCTTGGTTGGGCTGAAAAACTGAGTACAGGGGTTTTAAAAAAAGCCCAAAGTGGGAAAATCCTTTTTTGTATGCACTTTGAGATTAAGACGGGACCAAACCATTATTGTTAGGGAGTTTTAGTATGATTGACCTGGGAGAAGTCACTGGCGGGGGGGTCGCGTAGTTACATAGTTTGTAAGTCCGAAAAAAAGCAAGACGCCCATCGTTCCCCTGGTTGTGTTTAAAAGTGTTGCCCAGACGAAAGCAAAAAACCCCAATGAGGTTGAAGCCAAGTGTCCTCATTTTGGGAAAAAAAATTCCTTCCAGTCCAATTGGAAATTGGGAAAAATCCCCTGATCATGACCTCCCCTAAAATTTAGAACTATAACTTGTTTTTTTTTTTAAAATCCGGTTAAAGGGGGGAACTGTGACATCCCTCTTGTATGGGGGACCCTGTTTTTCTATTAGACTGGTGTCTCCTTTCAGTTTGACCCTCTTTGTGCTGATAATGAGCGAAATGAGAATTTTTTCTGTAAGAACAGGAATTTGCAGACTATTTTTTTTAGGTTAGGGGCCCAAAAGTGAAAAATGCAGGGCTTAAGAATTATTAAAAAAATATTGAAAGTGAAATTAGGTTATGCGTCTGCGAAAGAAAGAAGGCTGTAATGCAGGTTTGGGTCCAATTCAGTGTGCCCTCCTATGGGCTTTCTTGAAAAATGTTTCCATTTATTGAAAATGGACTGGATTAAAAAAACCATGCAGAAAAAGGGAAAAGAGAGGGGGGAAAAATTCTTCACTTGTGGGGGGGAGTAATAAAATACGCTCCCCCTACCCAATTAAAACCAAAAAACTACCTTTCCCGTTTTGGGAGGAAAAATTTGGGTATATGTCCCCCTTTTGGGAGTGGAAATAAACCCAAAATTGGGAAATACAGACCTCAGAAATACACTCATAGGGCGGGGTTTTTAAACCCCACCTAAATCCTAGAGGGGTTTCCCCCAAGGTTGAAACAAAAGTTAGTGTCACATAAAAAATCCCCCGGAAACCTCGTGTTTAAAGGCCCCTTAAATCCAATTTCACCCCAAAAGCTTAAAAAGGTTTAAAAACCATACCTTAGTAGATACCCAAACCCCCTCGATGTTTCAATGGTTTAACCCCGACCGTAATTAACGGGGGGGTTAAACCCCAAAAAAAACCGCAAAAGATGTGGGGGGGGGGGGGGGAAAAGATGTGGGAAAAGGGACGAAGGGCGTTTAGGGGGGCAACAAGGAGCAAAGGGTTAAAATGTTTGTTTTTTTTTTAAATGTTGGTTTTTGGGATACAACATCGCTGACGGTTTGACGGGGGTTTTCCCAGCTCCTGGGGGAAAACAATGCAAAAGGGTTGTTAGAAAACCCCCTGCTCTTTTCCCCCAATTTCCATAGACTTTCAGGGTAAACAAAAGCCCCCCAAAATTTAAATAGGATGCATTGATACCCGAAAAAAATATTTTTTGAGGGGGTTTCACTAAAAAGGAAAATATAGTTGTTTGAAATTCTAGTATGGGAGAAGAGAGGTTTTGTAACATCCCCACACCTCCCAAGAAAAAATTAGGGAAAGGGAAAATTTAAGAGTTTGCCATTTAAACATATGAGTCACTTTTCCGGGGAGCGTGATGCCCCAATAGGAGATATGTAAGGGATTTTTTAAATAATTGAGAATTTTTGCCCAAAGGTAAAAGAATTTTAATATTGTACTGTTTATGCGATTAAAAAACAGATTTTGAAAAATTGTATTTTTATTGTTTTTTTTTTCTTTCGAAAATTGAAATAAAAACATTTTTAAAAAAATAAAAAAAAATAAAAAAAATAATTTAAAATGAATTTGGGAATGTAAAAAAAAAATAACCAAAAAAAAAATTAAAAAATGTTGGGTTTAAACTTAAAAAAAGGGGGGTTTAAAATAATTATTTTTTTATGACACTTCCCCTTTTAAAAACCCCTTTAAAAAAAAGGTTTTTGGTTTTTTCACCCCCTTTTAAAAAACTTTTAAATTTTTTTTGAATGATCCAAAAAAAATCCCCAACTTGGGTTCCCAATTTAAAAAATTCAAATTCAGCCCACAAAAAAAAAAAGAGCTTTTCTTCAGTCCATAGGTGGGAAAAAAAAAAAGTTTTTTGGGTTTAGAAAAAGGGCCGGGTTGCAACACAAAAAAAAAATGAAAAAAATTTGCCAGGAAAGGATCGCCCCGGGGAGAAAAACGGGAAAAATTTGTATTTTTTTGGACCATTAAAAAACACCTAGGTGTTTTAGGGGAAAAAGCTTTCCGGGGTGCCTCCAAAACAGTACTTTTTGGGCCCGGGAGGAAAGGGTGGGGAAATTTCCTGGATGCCCGTGGGGGGTTCAATCCCTTTTAAAATCTGTTTCCCGGCTTCCCCCCAGCTTCGCCCCTTCCAGCCCACGGGGGGCCCCAAAATGTACCAAATTGGACTACCAAAATTTCACCCCTGTTTTTGGGGGGAAAAAAAGGTGTGTCTTTTTAGTCCCAAAAATACGGTTAAAAAATTTTCCTTTTAAACCAAAAAATTGAACCCCCCATAAAAAGGGAAAAACCCCCCCCAAAAGAACCATTGTGGGGGGTTTTTTTTTTCCCGTTCCACCACAAAAGAAAATTTCCTTTTTGTGGCCAAGTTTAAGGGGGGGGGGACTTGTATGAAAAAGGGGTTTTGGTGTACCCTTTTGCCAAAAAACCTACTGAAAATTTAAAAATCACTAAAAACTGAAAATTCCGTCTTTCCCCCATTTACTAACCAAAAACCCCCCCCCCCCCGTATTTCTGTTTCTGTATGTGGTTTCCACCCCTTTCTCCAGGCAGCAGGGGGCCGCTGTCAAAAGGGGGGTTTTTTGATTCTGATTGACCCTTCCTTTCCCCATATATCCAATCCCTTGCCCGTCCTGTCAAACCCGCACCTCAAGAAAATCCCAAAATCCCTCCAAATTTTTCCCCTGTGGAAACGGGCTCAAAAAATCTTTATTACTGCTCTTATTTTTCGCCCCTTGATTACTGCAAATCCCTTTCCCTTTTCTGGTTCCCCTTTTGCAAAACCTCACCTTCCAATCTGTCCTGAATGCAGCGCCAGGCTTGGCTTTTCTCCCCCCTCCCCTATTACCCGATGCCTATACCCTGTGTCAGTCAATGCAAATGGGGTTTCCCCTTTTATTACAGGATAAAGTTTTTAAAAACAGGGAACTTACCCTTTAAAATCTAACAGCGCTGTTTCCCCCCTACATCTCCCCCCCTAGTCTTTGTCTACCCCCCCTTTCCCTTGGGTCTCCCCCCTTGCTGATGATTTCAGCTACATTCCTCAATTTATCTGAACCCCCCATGCCCGCCTAAAGATTTTTACATGTGGGGGCCCTTTTTTCTTGGAAAATGCTCCGCGGGCGATCAGGCAAATTCAAAAACCCTCAAAAGTTTTAAGAGGGCCCCGAAAATAATTCTTCTGGTCTGGGCCCACCAAGTTCCCCAACTGTATCACACAAACTGTCACCCTTTTGCACTTGGGCACTACCGGCATTATCTGTATATAGATGTACAGGGACCGGGTGGCAGGTTCATCCCTTTTTTATGTAAACCAACCCCCCCATTTATGAAAACATGGCCCCGGGCCATTGTAAAAATTGGGACCCTTTTTACCGTATGTTTCACCCATACAAAAAAAATGATTGTAAGCCTTTCACGGCAGGGCCCTCAAAACCCCCTTTTGGCCCCAAACGGGAAGTACTTTTAATGTTTTAAATTTGAAAGTTTTTCCCCGGAATTTTTTAAAGGCTGCGGATATTTTGGTTGGGCTATGAAAAAAAAAGGATTAAAAATTTTTTTATTATTATTGTAGCCCCCGTTCTCCAAGGAGTATGAACAGTTGGGGTTTTTGGGGCTGCCTTTATTTTTTCCCGGGGGCCCTTTTTGAATGATAAAAGGGGAGCTTTGATTTGGTTTCTGTGGGAAAAAGAAATGCCCCCCAAAGGTCAAAAAACTAAAGGGGGCTAAGGGAAAAATGTATGATTTTTAGTGCCAGGTGGGATTTTTTTTTTTCCGCTTAGTAGTGTGAATGTGCCTGAATTATGAACCTGTTCCCACTTTCCGGTCATAAAAATTTTGCGCTTTCTAGGGACAAAGCGGGCATTCTGGCTTTAGGTAAAACCACTTGAAAAGTGCTCTACCTGTTCCCCGCAGAAATGCCCTGGAAATTTTCCGGGACTGAAGCTATAAAAGTGTAAATTCGTACAGTTGGATTGGGCCCCCTTGCCTTTTAACCCCCATTTTCCCCGGGCGCTTGTAATGTGCCTTTATATTGGGGTGGGCCCCCGGTTACAAATTTGCGCGAAAAAGGGGCCCCGTGGCCGTTTTCAAGCTTTAAACCCCCGTTTAAAAAGTTGGGGCCCTAAAATTTTTAAAGCTTAAAAAAAAAAAAAAAAAAAAAAGAAAGTTTTAGAAACTATAAAAAATAATAAAAAAAAATTTAATTTAAAAAATTTTTTAAAACACTCCCCTTTTTTTCCCAAAAATTTTTTCAAAAAAAAAAGAATTTAAAAAATGAAAAAAGTTTAACATTAATCGGGTGTCGCCGCACCCGTTTAAAAGGGTTATCTTTTGTTAAAACATAAAAATTTTCATTTATCAGTTCGCTGGGTTTCCCTAGAAGGGAAAAAAATCCAAAAGCCCGAAATTGTGGGGGTTTTTTTGGGGCATTTCCCCGATTTCCCAAATAAGGAATTAAAAAAATAATCAAAAAAAGGTTTTCCTTATCCCCAAAATTGGGGGCCCGTTAAAAAATATTCCTAGGGTGCAAAAAAAAACGCCACCACTTTGGTTTTAAACGAAAAAGTAAATGGTCGCCCGAAAAGGTTTCCTGCAGCGCCCCAAAATGGGAGAGGGAATCTTACTTATCCGGAATCAAAATCAACCCCAGACAAAAAAGAGAAAAACTCATTTTTACCAAAATTTTAGCGTGGAAAACCAAAAAAAAAAACCCAAAAACCCCGCAAAAAATGGGGGCTAGATTTTTGTTTTTTTTCAAAATTTTCCCCCGTTTTGAATTTTTTTTTCACTTGTCCAGTGCTTTCTATTTATACCGGGAATGGGAAACCCATTAAAGGGGTTGTTTTCACTGCCCTTTATTCCTCTTACCTCAGTCCCGGTTTTTTTGGTTTACTTTGAAATTTAGGGGGGGTTTTTTTACTGGCTTCCATTTGGTGGGAGTTTTAAGGGGAGGTTTGAAACTTTAAACAACCAGTGGGTGGCAGTTATCATGAGAAAAAATTAAAAAAGGTTGTTGTTTTTAGCAACCAAGCGTGAAGCCATCGGAGAGATCCCAAAAAGCGCCTGTAGCTATTGAAAACCCGTGCTGGCGCCTTAGGAAAAAGGGCGAACAGGTCGGGGTTTAACGACCTGAGGGGGCTGATTTTGGCCCCTTTCAAGGGGGATATCTAGGGGAAAAGGTTTGGACATGTTAATGGACAATATTGCACAGGGATTTGGGTTTTTGGGAAAATCTTTAAAATAAAAAACAGCCCCTTTTTTTGTAGAAAGGGAAAACCCCCCTTTTAAAAAATTCAATTGGTCTACCAAAAAAAACAAAAACCCCTTAAAAAACTCCAAAATTTTTGCGCTTTTTTACAGGCAAGAATGCATCTGTTTTTTTGAACCCGCTCAAAAAGCGTTTCAGAAATCGGGCATTCCAGCCCTTTTTCCGGGGGGCATTTTTGGGCAAGGGGGGAAAAAAAATTTGAAAGGTGCTTACCTTTTTTAGCTTTAAAGCGCCTAGAAAATGCCGTACTGAAGTTTTTAAAACTATAGCTTGTTTGTTTAGGGGCGCCCCGCCCCCCCCCGCATTGCCCAAAGTGCCCCCGGGCGGTATGTAAAGCGCCCCTTTGAAAGGGGTGGGGGGGAATTTAAAACTTTATGAACGGAGCTTTGGGCCCTTTTATTGGGCTGAAAAAACGCCCAGGCCCCTTGGGCCGCCCGCCGTTCTAAAGTTACCCTATTGTCTAGTAAAATAGAAAAAAAAAAGGGGATGGATATTGAAAATTTTTAAAAAAAACGAAAAGCCAAAAATTTTTTTGACATTTCGGCGGGGGGGAAAGGGGTTTAAAAAGTACAATCCTGCCTAAAACCCCATATGTTTTCAAAACAACCTAGGAAAAAATTCAACCCCCGTTGCCCCAAAAAAGGCTTGGCCTATATCGTATTGGCCTCCCTTCCATATCTTGATTTACTCCCCAAAATTATAGCCAAAAGCCCTAAAAAAATTTTCGCCAAACCGAGAGTCTATGATCCAAAAAAAGTACCCAAAATCCCTTTTTTTAATCAAACAAATTTAAAAATTAAATTTTTTTGTTTTAAAATTATGAGGTTTTTCGAAAAATCACCCGTTTGGAATATAGGTGTCCAAAAAATAGGTTGCCCCCCCTAGCAATTTTTGTAAATTTTTTGGGGAATGTATCATTACATATAAAAAAAGTTTGCAGTAATTTTTGTCTATTGTCCTAACCCAAATTTCATTTTAAAAGGTACAAACCAATTATAAACGACATTTTGAAACTTCCCTAAAAGGAATTTCGCATGTGAAAAGGGATAACCCAAAAGTAAAGTTCAAAAATACTTTTGCAATGGGGTGGGGAGTGGGGGGGTATCACCTTTTTAACCCCAAAAGCCGTTTTGGGTTTTGATCGTTCCTTTAAAAGGGGGGGATATGTTATGTATTGGAATAAAGGGTATGTTCATTTTTAGTATCCCGCGGTGCGTTTCTTTTGGGGTGTAATTGCATGCAGTGCGCCTGGAAATAGTCCCTTCCCAAAAACGGGGAAAACTCATAGTTCTTAATAAATGCAGGGAAATTGGGGTTTGGTTTTCTTAAGAAATTAAAATTTGCAGGAATTTTCTTTGATCAGCAGGGGCCCAAACCCTGTGAATTTTTGCTAATATCTAAGGGTAAATAATAATTCGACCTAATTTCAGAAGGGGGTTTCAATAACATTTGGGCAGACGATTTCTGTAAGTAAACAGCCCCTGGGCCTGAACCCTTGTAACGACCTATGAAAAAAATGGAGATGTGTAAGGCTTTGGGGTTTTCTTAATTTTTAAAGGGGGGGGGCCGGCCCCCCACGACAAAACCAACAGGCCGACGGACTCCGATGAAAAAGACGAAATAAATGGGCCCAAAGGTACGATCATTTAGAATTCCATTTAATTTTCCTGCGTTTAATGGACCAATGGTGAAAGGTTTTTTCCCCCTTTTATATTAAAAAGCCCTTTCTGAAAGGGTTTTTTTCAATCCTCTATATAAAAAAACCCCCTCTGCAGGTTTTTCTAATTTTCTGAATAAATTAAAAATAAAACCTTTTCCCCCCTTTTTGGTCAATTTGGAACCCCAAAATTTTTTTTTATTTGCCAAAAGTAGAAAAAATGAGGGATATTTTTAAGGCCCTTTTTTTCATTTCTGCAAAGTTTTAAAAAGTTTCCATACACCGGGGGGTTTTCTCTGCCTTTAAAAATTTGGGACCGCCCCTATGTTTAGGTCCAAAAGGGCTTTGGGGAAACTTTTGGTTTTTTTTGGCAAAAAATTTTAGTTTTAAAGAGGGCCGCTTTTTGGAAAGTATTTTTTTTTTCTCAACCCGAAAAAACCCCTTTCCCTTTTTGTGTTTTAAAATCTGGGAAAGTTTTAAGGAAATCAGCCAAGATATTTAGGGAAGGGGAAATTTTTGGAACTTGCCACAAATTCTGGATCATCCCGGGTTTCCCAAATTTTCCAAAATACTTTAAGGAGCCTCTTCATTCCCGAAAAAAATTTTTATGCAAGGGACAAACAAAGGGAATGCCAAAAGCCCCATCATAACCCCTGGAAAGGGAAAGGGACGGGTTTGTGTCTCAGAAAAATGGGGAACGGTTTCCCCCTTTGTACCGAAATGTGCCCCTAAAATTAAAAACCCCAAAGAAGGAAAAAAATACAAAAAAAGGGAAAAAAGACCTTGTGAAAAGATTGGCGGGGGGGGGTTTTAAACTGGTAAAAAGATTGTGTCAAATTTTCAAGTGGAAAACAAGTTTCTGTTTCAAAATGGGGCCTGAAAAAAAGGCCCGCTCTGCCAGGAAAGAAAGCCAAAATTTCTCCAAAAAAAAAACCCAAAAAGAAAAAAGAAAAATTAATGTTTTTGCAAAAAGGGAAAAAAGAGCTAAATATTTTTGGGGAAAAATTTGGGGGCCCCGTAAAATTTTTTAAAAATTGTAAAATTGGGCCCCCGGGGGTTTTGGGCCCCAAGTTTTTGGGCAAAAACAGGGTTTAGATTTCAAAGGGTTTTTTTGGGGAAACCCGTCTTAGGTTCAAAGCAAATTTTATTTCTTTGGAATCAAATTTAAAGATTAAAACTTTTGTTACAGAAAATAGTGTAAATTTGGGGACGGGGTTTTTTAAATTTTGGTTTTTCACAAAGGGTTAAATTTTTTTTTCAAAAATTCACCTCCGAGCTTTTTAATTAACCTTTTTTTTTTTTTTTATTTAATTCAGTTTAAAGAGAAACTTAATGGCGGGGAAAAAAAAGGAAAAAACCAAAGGGGCTTTTTTCCCTTTAACCCCGGGGCTAAGCGTCCTTAAAAACCGGGGTTTCCCGAGTTCTTTATTCTTCAAAAATTTTCTGGTTATTTTTTGTCTTTAAAAAAAAAAAACAGGCAGACAAACCTTTTTTATTGTGTTCCCCTTTGGTACAAAGTTCTTTTGGGTTGGGCCTCAAACTTGTTTCCCTGAAAGGGGCCCGGCCCCCCCTGAGGGTAAGATAAGGGAAAAAACAGGGAAACATCCGGGAAAAAAGACATTTTTGGGGCCCCCTTTAGGTCCCTAAAAAAATTAAGCAACTGGAAAAACCCGTAGGCCCTTGGGGAAATAAAAACAAAGATTTTTCATGCCTGTGTGAGTTAACTTTTGATTTCAAACAATGGAAAATTATAAAGTTTAATTTTAAAAAAAGAAAAGGAAATTTTGACTCAAATACTCACATATTTCACTAGCACTACACCCTGTTGGTAAATAAAGTCCCCTGATTGTTAAAAATAAAAAAGTTACTCACCTCTCTGCTTTCCACCACTGAGCAGCCTAGGCCTAACATTTTAGGAGACACAGCAGCGCAGGCCGCTTGATTGGTGCACCACGCCGCCTGTGATGCTCAGTACTTGGGGCCTTAAAGGGTTTTGCCCCCGAAATTTAAGTTGAGTGGAACCCCCCAAAATGGGTATTTTAAACACTTTTCTAAAATATATTTATTAAAAAAAGTGAAGCCTTGAGAGTTTCAGCCTGACTTTTCTTTCCCCTTTTTGTTTCCCGAAAAAGTTTTAAAATTTAGACAAAGGACCAGGAGTGACAAGAGCTTTATTGGCCGCGCTTGCGTTGTTTGCATTTCCTACCTGAGGGCCCGGGGCATGAAGGAGCTTTGAAGGGGCTTGGGAGAAAAGATCCGTTGGGCTTTTGTAAACCATTGGTTTTTAAAGTTAAAATTTTCTGAGGGAAAACATGCAGATTTAAACCCTGCTCAAACCCTCCTCTTCCCCCCCGCCGCAGTTTCCCTGAACAAATGGGAAAGAGGGTCTCCTGAGCAGATTTAAAAGGGGAGAAACTTGGGGTTAGCCAAAAAACATGTTTGGGTCAAAATACAGAGGGGTGAAGGGGATCAGGAACAAAGCTTTGGGGGGGTGATGACGGGCAAAGGGGGGGTTTTCTTGGGGTTTTTTTTAAAAAAAAAAAGAAAACAAACGCCCCCTTTTTTAAGCCTCAAGGGGGGGAATAGCCTTTTAGGCCCAGGAAAATCACTTCTTGGCCCAAAAAACCCCTTTTTAAACCTTGTGCCCTTGGCCACATTAGTAAGCAAAAATAGTTTTTTTTGGGATTTTTTGTAAGTGACCCCGGGGAACCCCTCGAGGGGCCCCCCGGTTCTCTGGTGGGAAGTCCAGCACTGTTTTTTACCAAACCAATGATTGCCCCCCAAGAGTGTTTTTGGGTTAAATTTTCTGTATATTTTTTTTTGTGAACTAAAAAAAAAGGCCCCTTGGCAGAAGATGAGGGTCTAAGAATGAGGCCCTTTGTTTTTTAATTTTTGTCCCCTGACAACACAGCCCCCACCATGATGAGCCGCTTCAGCCATCCCTCTGACCTATGCAAAATTTTAAGAGGAAACGGGTTTATATTTAGCCCAAAAATAGGGGGATCTATCTCTGGAAAGGGTTTTTTGGTATGGAAAATTTGTGACATAAATTAATGATCATGGAGGGCTGGGATTTTTGGGGATTTCCTTACAGTAATCCCACATTATTTCTCGGGCCCCCCCCAAAACATAAAAGGAATGATTTTGCGGGAACCAAAAGGTTAAAATGTAAAAAGGGCAGGAAAAAATTTTAAAGACTGGGAAATTTTTTGTTTAAATTCAAAGGAGGGAACCCCGAAAAAACTGCATTTAAATTTTTTTCGGCTTCAAATACAATGTCCTTTAGTTTCCCCCCCCGGTTTTTCAATCAAAACCTAGATTGAAAAAAAAATAAAACAGGGAAAACTACAGGATAATAATGTATGTACTTTGTTAAATTTCAAACGCAAGAAAAAAGTTTTTGGGGCCCCGCTTGGGGGTATAAACAGGATGTTTAATAAAGGGTCAGTACAGGATAAGTAAAAAGTAAAGTACGTGACTGCCCAGCGGGTTGTGAGTGCGCTTGGAGGGTTAAAACAGGATGTAACCCCGGACAGTACAGGATTAAAAGTAAAGTATGTACAAAAGTGACGGGACCAGCAGAATAGTGAGTGCAGTCTGGAGGGGTAATCAGGGTGTAAACTAAAGGATCGTTTCAGGATAAGTAAAGTAAAGTACACAGTGACTGCACCGGGAGAATAGTGATGCAGCTC
Organism: Phyllomedusa bahiana; assembly: GCA_025379985.1. Lineage (NCBI taxonomy): Eukaryota > Metazoa > Chordata > Amphibia > Anura > Hylidae > Phyllomedusa > Phyllomedusa bahiana. The sequence goes on from JAODAL010023007.1 coordinate 39,937, forward strand.
TGGAGGATAATACAGGATGTAACTCAGGATCAGTACAGGATAAATAATGTATGTACACAGTAATTGCATCAGCAGAATAGTGAGTGCAGCTCTGGAGTATAATACAGGATGTAACTCAGGATCAGTACAGGATAAGTAATGTATGTACACAGTGACTGCACCAGCAGAATAGTGAGTGCAGCTCTGGAGGATAATACAGGATGTAACTCCGGATCAGTACAGGATAAGTAATGTATGTACATAGTAATTGCATCAGCAGAATAGTGAGTGCAGCTCTGGAGGATAATACAGGATGTAACTCAGGATCAGTACAGGATAAGTAATGTAAGTGCACAGTGACTGACCAGCAGAAAAAGTGAGTGCAGCTCTGGAGGATAATACAGGATGTAACTCAGGATCAGTACAGGATAAGTAATGTAATGTATGTACAGTGACTGCACCAGCAGAATAGTGAGTGCTGCTCTGGAGTATAATGCAGGATGTAACTCAGGATCAGTACAGGATAAGTAATATATACACAGTGACTGCACCAGCAGAATAGTGAGTGCAGCTCTGGAGTATAATACAGGATGTAACTGGGAAAACAGACAGGATAAGTAATGTATGTACAGTGACTGCACCAGCAGAATAGTGAGTGCAGCTCTGGAGGATAATACAGGATGTAACTCAGGATCAGTACAGGATAAGTAATGTATGTACACAGTGACTGCACCAGCAGAACAGTGAGTGCAGCTCTGGAGTATAATACAGTGTGTGACTCCGAATCAGTAAAGGATATGTAATGTAATGTGTGTACACAGTAATCAGACCAGAAGTGAATCTTCACATTGTAACATCGTATCAGTTTTTAGGCTCAGCATAACATTAAATAAGAAAATACTAGATTCCTGCAGTCACCTGTATATGGATTGAACACAATGTAGAATGTGTATGCAGTAAGCTCCTCAGCTCCCCCTAGGGGTGGCTGCTGACAGCTAGAATTCTATAATTCAGCTGTCTATGCAGGGGATTTTTAGCTCTGTATCAGAAAAACATAGCTCTGCCCACGTTAAAGATAGATAAACAATATATAACAACACAATGAGGCAGATTGACTTGAAAGATAATATTGCAGCCTGAGATGAAATGAGAGCCCTCTTGTTATGGATATCGGTCTGGCTCATGTGACGGCGGCCTCCCTGGTGTATGTATGATGAGCACACTGTAAATTGACAGACGCCATGGTCTCTGCGCCGGCAGGAGGTTTATTTCTGTGTGATTTTCTGTACAGTCATCCAGGGAGGAGAATGTTTTATGTTTATTTTGAACATTTATAATCTTCACAGCATCAAATGACATCTGAATTTTGGAGAAATTTTGACAGAATCCCTTGTTTATGTGGAACATGCAAAGCAGTCGGTTCCTTAGTCTTCTCGTTAGCGGCTGCTTGGAGGTGGTACTGGGTCACAGCGTGGCCTCGCCATTCACTGCACATTATATGCCTCTTATGTGGACACCTATAGCTTATATGCAGACACCTATAGCTTATATGCAGACACCTATAGCTTATATGCAGACACCTATAGCTTATATGTAGACACCTATAGCTTATATGCAGACACCTAAAGCTTATATGCAGACACCTATAGCTTATATGCAGACACCTATAGCTTATCTGCAGACACCTAAAGCTTATCTGCAGACACCTATAGCTTATATGCAGACACCTATAGCTTATATGCAGACACCTAAAGCTTATCTGCAGACACCTATAGCTTATATGCAGACACCTATAGCTTATATGTAGACACCTATAGCTTATATGCAGACACCTATAGCTTATATGCAGACACCTATAGCTTATATGCAGACACCTATAGCTTTTCCCTTCCTCAGGTTGGGAGCTGTGATCCAAGACTTCTTATCTAGTTCTATCATAAACCCCACGATTCCTGTTTACAGGGATGCAGCTTGAAGCTTTGGGACCCCAATAGTTCCCTTATGTGTCAGGTGGGATTTACACTACTGGGGTCTTCTTGCAGATTACCCCCTTACCCATATGGCATGTAGTTATGTCATGAGGCTGGTAAGGGTATATGAATAGGGCTCACTCGCTAAGTCCGCGCCATACTTGGCAGGTAAGGGCTGTCCGTTACAGCCTGGACCTGTTGCTGCGATCCCGACACTTTAAAGGGGTTGTCTCACTGCATTGATTCATCTTACCTCAGTCCTGTTTTCTTGGTTTCATTTTCAATTCAGGGGCGTGTTTACTGGCTTTCACTAGGCTGCAGTAGAAGCCAGGTCTGTAGCTATAGCAACTAGTGCTGGCAGCCTATCAGGATAGATTGAACAGGTCGGTAGCTATAGCAACCTGAGGAGCTGATGTAGCCCATACAAGAGGGGATATCTAGGAATAGGGAGCACACTGTTAATGGACACATATTGCAACGTGACTTGTTTTTGCAAGATCTTTAACATAAAAAGCAGCAATACTTGTAGTGAGAAAACCCTTTTAGCTCCATTGTGGCAGCCTGGAAGGCATTTAGAAACTTTGCTGCACGCTGCTTCATCATTTCTCTGGTGGACCTCAAGATCAGGGGCGTAACTACAGAAGGGCTGTGCCCCATAGCAAACTTTTGGATGCTCCTCTCCCCAGGGTCGGGACGATGGGTAGGCAAAGGTAGGCGACCGCCTAGGGCTCCACTTTATCCCAGGCAGGAAGGGGGTGCAAAGAGGTATGGAGTGGGCTGAATTTTACATTGGGTGGGGGGAGGTGGGGCGCTACTTGCCTTATTTGCCTAGGGCACCAGAATACCTTGTCCCAGCCCTGCCTCTCCCCCTCCCGCCAGCTCCTGACCTACCTAGAAGATTTACCAGTACCTTCTAATAAGGTACATTATCTTAAAAAGGTGTATTATCTAGTAACTGCATAGTCATACAGTTACTAGATATTACAAGAAGCAACTATCTCATCACACATATCCCCATCATACTGATACCAAACAAATCCCACTATACCAGGACCACCAACAATACCAGTTATGTTACTACATGAGGACCCAAACATACCACCAGAACACGACCACCATCACCACATAGTGACAGAATAAAACCCCTTTACTATTACTGAATAAAGATCAGTATGTAAAGACCAATATTACCACCAGACAGTGACCATATCTGGATCAACACTATAGCATAACAGGCTGAACTGGATGGACGTCTGTATTTTTTCAGCCTTGCAAACGATGTCGCTACATATAGTGGTAGTTACAGGTATCGGCTCGGAGATGTATATTACCTCCATACAGGGACCATATAGTGGTAGACACCAGTGTACACAGGCTCTGCAGACTGTATATTACCTCCATAAAGTGACCATATAGTGGCAGACACCAGTGTACGCAGGCTCTGCAGGTAGTATATTACCACCATAGAGTGACTATATAGTGGTAGTTACCAGTGTACACAGGCTCAGCAGACTGTATATTATTTCCATTTATATTAATTACAGTAATTTGGTAACCCCAATAAGCATATGCTAGGTGCGGTGCAATGACGGACTTCTTTAATAGACAGCAGAAAGCTGCAGCAGTATTTCAAGATGCACATAGCACCATACCCAAACCCTGGCGTGGTTGCTAGGGCTTTTTGCTATGCTATGTTGGGTTACCTGGCTTTTATAGATTTTCAATAAAGGATTTTGCTTTTTAACATCCTCTAGTACCGCTGTATCATCTCTTCTACATTCCTTTGGATCACATACGGGTTGCTCTGACCGGGACACTTGCGGAGGCCACTTCTATACGGGGTAAGCTGGTCCATTTGTTTGTTTTGCTTAATATTATTTCCATACAGGGGACCATATGTGGGGGTTCCAGTGTAACGCTCGCGACTGTTATTACCTCCATCAGGACCATATATGGGAGGGACCAGTTACAAGGCTCTGCAGCTGTATATTTCCCCCTATACGGGGTAAGCTGGTCCATTTGTTTGTTTTGCTTAATTTTATTTCCATACAGTGACCATATAGTGGTAGTTACCAGTTTAGACAGGCTCTGCAGACTGTATATTACCCCCATAGAATGACCATATAGTGGTATATACCAGTGTATACAGGCTCTGCAGACTATAAGTCACCCCCATACAGTGACTATATAGTGGTAGATACCAGTGTACACAGGCTCACTGCAGACTGTATATTACCTCCATGTAGTGACCATATAGTGGTATATACCAGTGTACACAGACTCTGCAGATTGGATATTACCACCACACTGTGACCATATAGTGGTAGAAACAAGTGTACACAGGCTCTGCAGACTGTATATTACCTCCATACAGTGACCATATAGTGGCAGACACCAGTGTACGCAGGCTCTGCAGATAGTATATTACCCTCATAGAGTGACTATATAGTGGTAGACACCAGTGTACACAGGCTCAGCAGACTGTATATTATTTCCATAAAGTAGCCCTTTGGTAATAGATACCTGTGTACACTGCTCTGCAGACTGTATATTACCTCCATGCTATGTCCATATAGTGGTAGATACCAGTGTACACAGGCTCTACAGACTGTATATTACCACCACACAGTGACCATATAGTGGTAGACACCAGTGTACGCAGGCTCTGTAGATAGTATATTACCCCCATAGAGTGACTATATAGTGGTAGATACCAGTGTACACAGGCTCAGCAGACTGTATATTATTTTCATACAGTAGCCCTATGGTAATAGATGCCAGTGTACACAGGCTCTACAGACTGCATATTACCTCCATGCAGTGACGATATAGTGGTAGACACCAGTGCACACAGACTCTGCAGACTGCATATTACCTCCATGCAGTGCCGATATAGTGGTAGACCAGTGTACACAGGCTCTACAGACTGCATATTACACCCCATACAGTGAGCATTGTGATAGTGTACACTAGTGTTCCAATACATCAGGTTTTCTGCACAGTCTGTAAAACTACCACTTACAGTGACCATATAGTGTTAGGTACCAGTGTACACAGGCTCTACAGACTGTGTATTACCACCATACAGAGAGCATATAGTGATAGATACCAGTGTACACAGGCTCTGCAGAATGTATATTACCAGCATACAGTGATCATATAGGGGTTTGATACCAGTGTACACAGCCTCTGCAGAATGTACATTACCACTTTACAGTCACCATTTAGTGGTAGGTACCAGTGTACAAAGGCTCTGCAGACTCTATATTACCCCATACAGTGACCATAAAGTGGTGTATATCAGTATACACAGACTCGGCAGACTGCATATTGCCACCATTCAACAAGGTGACCAGACGTCCCACTTTTGGCCGCCATGTCCCGCTGCCCTGGCAATGTCCTGGTGGGACACCCAATGTCCTGCACTCAGCGGGATATTGTCAGTTCGTTGCCAACTTCCAGGCCACTGCCATGGGTCTGGCGCACCGGCGGCAATCTTTTCAGCTGTATGAACCTCCTCTGGAAACACGTACAGTTGAAAGCTATTGCGGAGCTCTCTGCTCCGCCTGTGCAGGAAGAAGAAAGAGACCAGCAAGAGCCTCGTCAAAGCGGTGGAGGTGAGTACTGTTATTTTTTTTTTTTAACACCAACTTGTAAGTTTGCTTACAGAAGATGGGGGACCAAAACCTGCCTATGGGGGACCTATGCCTGCCTATGCTGCCTATTGGGGCCATATTCCTGCCTATTGGGGACCTATACCTGTCAATGGGGGACCTATACCTGCCTATACTGCCTATGAGGGACCCATTCCTGCCTATTGGAGACCTATACCTGCATATGGGGGATCTATGCGTGCCTATACTGACTATCAGGAACTTATACCTGCTTATGGGGACCTATTCCTGCCTACTCTGACTATGGGAGACCTATGCCTGCCTATACTGACTATGGGGGAACTATGCCTGCCTACACTGACTTTGGGGGACTTATGCTTGCCTACACAGACTATTGGGGACCTATGCCTGCCTACCACACAGAATAATATGGGGGACATATACCTGACTACAGAATAATATGGGGGTCGTATACCTGCTTACAGACTATGGGAGACATTTACCTGCCTACAGAATATGGGGGGACATATACCTGCCTATAGACTGGGGGACATATACCTGCTTACAGACTGGGAGCCCTATGTACCTATAACCTACTGGGGGATCATATGTACCTATCTATCTTATTGGGGCCTATATAGGAACAATGGGGGAGTCCCCATCCCCAACAATAGGCATCTGATTTTCCTATCATAGCAAAGCAGGTCACCAAGCTTTTCTATATAGATACCTATCATGGGTATTTAAACCCCCAGTAATTCTTGGGGCCCATCAGTGGAGTTGATTCTTGGGACCCACCAGTGTAGATGATTCTTGGGGCCCACCAGTGGAGATGATGTTTGGGTCCCACCAGTGGAGCAGATTCTTGAGGCCCACCAGTGGAGTTTTCTTGGGGCCCATCCATGGAGTCGATTTTTGGGGCCTACCTGTGGAGTCGATCCTTGGGGCCCAGCAGTGAAGGTGATTCCTTTAGGCCACCAGTGGAGTTGATTCTTGGATTTCACCAGTAGAGTTGATTCTTTGGGCCCACCAGTGGAGCAGATTATTGGGGCCCACTATGAAGTTGATTTTTGGGGCCCATCAGTGGAGTTGAAGCTTGGGTCTCACCAGTGGGGTTGATTCTTGGGGCCCACCGGTGGAGTGGATTCTTGGGGTCCACCAGTGGAGCAGATTATTGGGGCCCACTAATGAAGTTGATTTTTGGGGCCCATCAGTGGAGTTGAAGCTTGGGTCTCACCAGTGGGGTTGATTCTTGGGGCCCACCGGTGGAGTGGATTCTTGGGGTCCACCAGTGGAGCAGATTATTGGGGCCCACTAATGAAGTTGGTTTTTGGGGCCCATCAGTGGAGTTGAAGCTTGGGTCTCACCAGTGGGGTTGATTCTTGGGGCCCACCAGTGGAGTGGATTCTTGGGGTCCACCAGTAGAGTTGATGTTTGGGTCCCACCAGTGGAGTTAATGCTTGGCTACCACCTGTGGTGTTGATTCTTGGGTCCCACTAGTGGAGTTGATTTTTGGGGCCCAGCAGTGAAGGCTATTCCTGGAGGCCAGCAGTGGAGCTGATTCTTGGATCCCACCAGTTTAGTTTATTACTGGATCCCACCTGTGAAGTTGATTCTTGGAGCCCACCAGTAGAGTTGATTCTTGGATCCCACCAGTGGAGTTAATGCTTGGCTACCACCTGTGGAGTTGATTCTTGGGGCCACCATACAGCTACTGTACATGCCTCCTGTCTCTTTTTCTGTGCTGGCCATGCCCAGGGCTCTACCGGAGGTTTCTTCTGCTCCCATGTGGTCCATTTCCAGCCTCTATGCATCAGCCCCAATGTGAGTGACCCAGGGAAGGAACAAGAGGCCCGCGGCGCTTGTGAATTAGCTCAGGATTACTCGTTTCCCTGCATGTATGAAATCTTCAGTTTTATATTCCCTGGAACGACGTTCACCACCGCACAGAAACCTGGCACACGTTTACAGCCGTCACCGTCCGGCCACAGACATAAACCCCTCAATTTATTACTGAGCTCAGGACGGGGGAGAATAAAAATAGACGCCTGAACGCTGCAGAAGAAGAAGGTTATATCCAGGCATTATTATTAACCCTTTATTAGCGGTCAGATGGAATCATGTTGCTCTTATTCTTCTAGGTTTCTTCCATCCAAGTAACAGATATCAAGCATTTGTTAGGACAGGCTAAAGCTCTTGGTGCCCAAGGTCACAGTCTTCTTGACCCAAGGCCTTTGAGTACGACAACAACAATAATCCTTTTCCTATATATAAAAATAGGTAACAACTATTCTATCAGTTGTATCAAACCATCAGCTGTGAAAAGGATTAGGTTTCTACAGGTTTTGTAAACAGTTGGAGTATGTTCACATTCACTGGCTGCAAGCAGAGATCTTAAAAGTGGTGAGGAATCAGGCTCGGAATGGCCCACAGGAGAGATGGAGAAACCCCTTTGGGCCCATGGTATGGCCGATCTGGGGCTGCTTTTCAGGAAGAAAGGTAGAGAAAGAGAAGCAGAAAGCAAGAGTCATGTGCAATCGTGTACAGTAGTTGTAGGGTGGGTCCCAAGAATCTACCCTACAGGTGAGCCCCAAGAATTGATTCCATTGGTGGGCCCCAAAAATTAACTCCACTGGTGGGCCACAAAATTCAACTTCATTGGTGAACCCCAAGAATCAACTCCACTGGTGGCCCCCAAAAATTCTACTCCACTGCTGAACCCCAAGAATCAATTTCACTGGTGAGCCCCATGAATCACCTCCCATGGTTGTCTTCAGGAATCAACTCCACTGGTGGGCCCCAAGAATGACCTTCACTGTTGGGCCCAAGAATCAACTCCACTGGTGGTCCCCAAGAATCAACTCCACTGGTGGACCCCAAGAATCAACTTCACTGGTGGGCCCAAGAGTAAACTCCACTGGCGGGCCCCCAGAATCAACTCCGCTGGTGGGCCCCAAGAAGCAACTTCACTGGTGGGCCCCAAGAACCAACTCTATTGGTAGGCCCCAAAAATTAACTCCACTGGTGGACCACAAGATTCAACTTCATTGGTGAACCCTAAGAATCAACTCCACTGGTGGGCCCCGTGAATCAACTCCACTGGTGACCACCAAGAATCAAATACAATGGTGAGCCCCATGAATCAACTCCACTGGTTGTCTTCAGGAATCAACTCCACTGGTGGGCCCCAAGAATCAACTCCACTGGTGGCCCCCAAGAATCAACTCCACTGGTGGGCCCCAAGAATCAACTCCACTGGTGAACTCCAAGAATCAATTTCAATGGTGAGCCCCATGAATCAACTCCACTGGTTGTCTTCAGGAATCAGCTCCACTGGTGGGCCCCGTGAATCAACTCCATTGGTGGCCCACAAGAATCAACTCCACTGGTGGCCCCAAGAATCAACGCCCCTGGTGGGCCCCAAGAATCACTCCACTGTTTGACCCCAAGAATCAACTCGACTGGTGGCACCAAGAATCAGCTCCACTGGTGGGGCCCATGATTCAACTCCACTGGTGGGGCCCATGATTCAACTCCACTGGTGGGGCCCATGAATCAGCTCAACTGGTGGGCCCCGTGAATCAACTCCACTGGTGGACCCCAAGAATCAACTCCACTGGTGGGCCCCAAGAATCAACTCCACTGGTGGACCCCATGAATCAACTCCACTGGTGGGCCCCATGAATTAACTCCACTGGTGGACCCAAAGAATCAACTCCACTGGTGGGCCCCAAGAATCAACTCCACTGGTGGGGCCCAAGATTCAACTCCACTGGTGGGCCCCAAGAATCAACTCCACTGGTAGGGCCCAAGAATCAACTCCACTGGTGGGCCCCAAGAATCAACTCCACTGGTGGGCCCCAAGAATCAACTCCACTGGTGGGCCCCAAGAATCAACTCCACTGGTGGGTCCCATGAAGCACTACAGTTCAACACTAAGAGGAACTGAAACATAAAATATATTAGAAAGTTGCACTGATCAGCTGACAGGCCCACGCGTCGTGTTAAACACCCCCTGTCACATTCAGGGGCCTTTAGAGGATGTGGTTGCACCCAGTAGGGGGGTCGGTGTATTTAGTGTATTTTATGGAGTAGTGAGATGTAAATATCGTGCAAGTTACTGGTCAGGAACATAAACAGTGAGAATGATGACAGAGAGATGGCGGCACAACTGTCAGAGCGTTCAGTGTTTTATGGAGAAGATGATATTCTGTAGCTGAGTCAGGGAAAGTGCAAAAACCATATGTTCAAATACAAAGCTGATGATGGTGAAGGAACAGCATGAGCGCAAAGCTTAAAGTCACCCACAATTATCCTGCAGAGCAGAAGTGACCTCATCTTATCCTGCAGAGCAGAAGTGACCTCAATCATATCCTGCAGAACAGAAGTAATCTCCATCATATTCTGCAGAACAGAAGTCACCTCCATTATATTCTGCAGACCAGAAGTCATCTCCATCATATTCTGCAGGGCAGAAGTGACCTCCTTCTTATCCTGCAGACCAGAGGTCACCTCCATCACTTCCTGTAGTGCAGAAGTGACCTCCAGCGTATCCTGAAGACAAAAAGTGACCTCCATCAAATCCACTAGACCAGTGTTACTCAACTGCGGTCCTCGGGACCCACCAACAGGTCAAGTTTTCAGGATTTCCTCAGCATTGCACAGGTGATATCATTATTGTCAGTGCATTCTGTGGTAGTTCCTGAAAACATGACCTGTTGGTGGGTCCTGAGGACTGGAGTTGAGAAACACTGCTCTAGACCTAAATTGACCTCCATTATTTCCTGCAGACCAGAAGTGACTTCCATCATATTTTCTAGACCAGAAGTGATCTCCATCATATGGTCTAGAGCAGAAATGACCTCCATCATACATTTCAGACCAGAAGTGACCTCCATCATATCTCTGAGACCAAAAGTGACCTCTACCAGATCCTGCATAGCAGAAGTCACCTCTATCATCTTCTCAAGACCAGAAATGACCTTCATCACATGCTGTTGAGCAGAAGTTTCCTCCATCATATCCCGCAGAGCAGAAGCTTCCTCCATCATATCCTGCAGAGCAGAAGCTTCCTCCATCATATCCTGCAGAGCAGAAGTCACCCCCATCATATCCTGCAGACCAGAAGTCACCTCCATCATCTCCTGCAGAGCAGAAGTCACCTCAATCATCTCCTGCAGAGCAGAAGTCACCTCCATCATATGCTCCAGACTAGAAGCGACTTCCATTATATACTGCAAACCAGAGGTCACCTCCATCATATCCTACAGGACAGAAGTCACCTCCATTATATTCTGCAGGGCAGAAGTCACCTCTATCATATCCTGCAGCCAAAAAGTAACCTCTATCAGATCCTCTAGACCAAAATTGACCCCCATTATTTCCTGCAGCTCAAAAGTGACTTCCGTCATAATCTCTAGAAAAGATGTGTTTATTATATGGAATAGACCAGAAATGACCTCCATCATATATTTAGACCAGAAGTGACCTCTACCATATCCTGCATAGCAGAAATGACCTCTATCATATCCTCTAAATCCAGGAGTGCAGGCCTTGTGGGCCCTGGTGCAAAACTTCCGCTTGGGCCCCTCTAACTCCGGACAATGGCTGTGGACCACTACTTTTTAATAACAGACTCCCTATTTGGGGTGACGGAAGTCTGAGGTGTAGCGCGCTGCAGAAAATAATTTCTACTGAAAGTGATTGTACAATAGAGGAAAATTCATCTGAAACAGGGCCAGGCGGTAGAAAAAAAGAAAAACAAGTCCCACAGCCAAAGCGTCTGCCCCCTCTCCTCCTCCAGAAAAAAACTTCTTTGTGGAATGAACAGATAAAAATAATGCAATTGTGACTTTATTTTTTTGGGTTTCATTGTTGTTGGAGATTCCACTGAACAGTTTAATTGACGTGTTATCTGTATTCTGTGGGTCAGTATGTGTACAAGGGCCAAAAAATTCTGCCACATGATCACCACGTGTCACCACTATGTAGTAACTAGTACCAGTATAATAGTTCTAACCAAACCAGTATACCATGACCAATATAATCAAACAACAATATACGAAGAAAAAATAACGTCACATATCATTACCATATAGTGACTAATACCAGCATACTGCTACTCATCAAATCAATATACCAAGACCAATATTATCAATAACAACAATATACAAGATCCAAATAATACTGCCACATCATCCACACAAATCACCACGATAAAGTGACTGAATAATACGACTAAGACCGATATTATCACCATTCAGTGACCATATAGTGGTAGGTACCAGTGTACACAGGCTCTGCAGACTGTATATTGCCTCCATACAGTGACCATGTAGTGGTAGAAACAAGTGTACACAGGCTCTGCACACTGTATATTACCTCCATACAGTGACCATGTAGTGGTAGAAACAAGTGTACACAGGCTCTGCACACTGTATAGTATCCCATACAGTGACCATATAGTGGTAGATACCAGTGTACACAGGCTCTGCAGATAGTTTATCACCCCCATAGAGTGACCATATAGTGGTAGATAACACTGTACATACGCTCTGCAGACTGTATATTACCACCATACCGTGATCATATAGTGGTAGATAACAGTGTACACAGGCTCTATAAACTGTATTTTACCTCCATACAGTGACCATTTATTGTTAGTTACCAGTGTACACAGGCTCTGCAGACTATATATTACCCCCATAGAATGACCATATAATGGGAGATACCAGTTTATACAGGCTCAGCAGATAGTATACTACCCCCATAGAGTGATCATATAGTGGTAGATACCAGTGTACATAGGCTCTGCAGACTGTATATTACCCCCCTAGAGTGACCATATCGTGGTAGATACCAGTGTACACAGGCGCTTTGCACACTTATAAGAGATTACAGTGCAGGTACATCCAGTGTCTCATTCACTTTCCCTTTTCTTCCCCATCGGATTCAGATCGCCATAATGACTTCTCCTGGCCATGACTCTTCCCTGCAGAATTTACAACACAAACACCTGAGACTTCTCACTTTTCTATCATCTTACCACCTATGCCCGTTATCTACAAATTCCCCATCCATAGTACATCAAATGCCCCTTGGTGCCCAAGTAGTTAAGTAGGTAGGACCCCTGGTATTCCTGTAGATATACCCTGGTAGGTACATAGCCCCTCAGTATGTAGTTATATTGACCCCCCCCAGTAGGTAGGTGTAACGCAGAGGTGGATTCGCTGGACCACCGCAAGTGATGGAAGCTAAGCCACGCCAGGGAGCGGAGTCTAAGTAGCCCCTGGTTTTCACCAGAGCCCGCCGCAAAGCAGGATAGACTTCCTGCGGCGTGAGGCTACCAGTTCGCTACCCCTGACGTGACTTGCCTGCGGTGGCGGCCGGGGTACAGCGTGGTACAAAGACGTAATCCAGAGGCAGAAGGTCAGGGCAGGCGGCAGAGGTTCGTGGTCAGAGACGGGCAGACGGTCAGGGCAGGCGGCAAACAAGCAAGGTCAGGAAACGTAAGCAAGCGGACTGGTAGATGGGTAATCAGGACTGAACTCCAATACTCTCTGAACACACGGAAAACACACCAACAGACTGGCAGGAAGGGCTGGGGGCGTATTCCTTAAATAGAATCAGCACCCGACAATTGACCAATTATCGGGTCGCTGGCCCTTTAAATCTAGAGAAGCCGTCGCGCGCGCGCGCGCCGTAAGCAGTGGGCACTCGCGCGGCGGCCGGGACAGGCAGGAGCAGCGTTCACCGGAGCGTGGACGGGTAAGTGACCCGGCGCAGGGGACCGGAGCGTAGAGGGATGGTCGCGGCGCCCGCGACCCCCGTGACAGTACTCCCCCCCACACACACACACACACTTAGGTCTCCCCCTCTTTTTTGGAACCTAGAGAGGAGGTCAGGCGACAGGTTGGCCTCCGGTTCCCACGACCGCTCCTCCGGCCCGAACCCCTTCCAGTCAATGAGAAAGAACCGCTTCCCCCTCACTGTCTTCTCCGCCAGCACCTCCTTGACCTCAAAGATGTTATCAGAATTGGCCACAGGAGAAGGCGAGACAGATCCACGGGAGAAGCGATTCAGCACCACAGGCTTGAGGAGAGAAACATGGAAGGCATTCGGGATGCGCAGGGTAGGAGGCAAGCGGAGCTTGTAAGGATACGGGTTAGTCGTTGCAGTACCTCAAAAGGACCCACGTATTTAGGGCCTAACTTGTAACTGGGCACCTTGAAGCGGATGTATTTGGTGGACAACCAAACCCTATCGCCTGGTTCGAATAGGGTTGAGGGCCTACGGTACCTGTCAGCCTGGACTTTGGTGCGAGCAGAAGCCCGTAGCAGGGCCTGTCATGTGAGTTGCCAGAGAGCCTTGATGTCCCTTACTTGGGTATCCACGGCCGGGACATGACACGAGGTAGCTAGAGGGAGAGGCGGGCGGGGATGTAACCCAAAAACGACAAAAAAGGGGGAGGCCCCAGCGGATTGTGAATCTAAAGAGTTATAAGAAAACTCTGCCCAGGGGAGAAGATCGGACCAGTTATCCTGACGAGCGGACACGAAATGCCGCAGGTAGGTACCCAGCACCTGGTTAACCCTCTCTACCTGCCCATTAGTTTGAGGGTGGTATGCAGATGAAAAGTTGAGCTGCACCTGCAACTGGCCACACAGAGCCCTCCAAAATTTAGCGATGAACTGGACTCCCCTATCCGAGACAATGTGTAACGGGAGACCGTGCAAACAAAAAACATGACTGAAAGAAAGTTGGGCCAGCTGGGGTGTAGCGGGTAACCCAGGCAGCGGGATAAAGTGGGCCATCTTGGAGAAACAGTCGGTCACCACCCAGATGACCGTGTTTCCAGATGAGGGCGGAAGATCTGTAACAAAGTCCATGGCTACATGGGTCCAGGGTTTTTCCGGTACAGGGAGAGGCTGGAGAAGCCCCGCGGGTTTGAGCCGAGGGACCTTATTTCGGGCGCAGGATGTGCAGACTAGAACAAAGTCCCTGACATCCTGAGCAAGAGTGGGCCACCAGTAATAACGGGAGACCAATTGTAGCGACTTATGGACTCCTGGATGTCCAGCTGTACGAGAAGAGTGTCCCTACTTCAGGATTCTAGGCCGCAAGGCAGGATGCACATACGCCTTCCCGGGACGTAGGTGTTGGAGATCCACGGGAGCAGCCGTGACGAGTCGTTCTGGGGGAACAATGTGCTGGGGAGGAGACTCAAGACCCACCGTATCTGAAGAGCGGGATAGAGCGTCAGCTCTGATGTTTTTCTCGGCCGGCCGAAAAAGTAAACGGAAGTCAAAACGGGCAAAGAAGAGTGACCATCTGGCTTGCCGGGGATTCAGGCGCTGAGCCGACTGAAGATATAGGAGGTTCTTGTGGTCCGTGAAGATGTCAATAGGTTGGCGAGCCCCCTCCAGCAGGTGACGCCATTCTTCTTGAGCCACTCGCGATCACCAATAGTATAATTCTTCTCAGCAGGAGAGAACGTTTTGGAGAAAAAACCACAAGTATGCAGTTTACCAGAGTAGGATCTCTGCAGGAGGACAGCGCCGGCACCTACAGAAGAAGCATCCACTTCCAGAATAAAAGGGCGGTTAGGGTCTGGACGAGACATGAAAGGAGCCGACGCGAATGCCGCTTTGAGCCGGTTGAAGGCTTCTTGAGCTTCTGGGAGCCAGGATTTGGGATTGGCGTTCTTTTTTGTAAGGGCCACCAGGGGAGCCACAAGTGTAGAGAAGTGTTGGATAAATTGTCTATAATAGTTGGCAAATCCCAAGAAGCGCTGAATGGCCCGAAGGCCCACCGGTTGTGGCCACTGTAATACTGCGGAAAGTTTAGAAGAATCCATCCAGAGACCCTCATCAGAAACGCTGGACCCTAAGACGGGTAAGCTGGTACGTTCAAGGAGGCACTTTTCCGGTTTGGCAAAAAGCTGATGGGTGCGGAGTCGCCGGAGGACCTGGCGGACGTGGTGGCGATGGGTCTCGAGATCAGGGGAAAAAATTAGAATATCGTCCAAGTAAACAATCACACAGACATAGAGTAGGTCCCGAAAGATCTCATTGACAAAGTTCTGAAATACAGCAGGGGCGTTGCAGAGACCGAATGGCATAACCAAGTACTCAAAATGGCCGTCCCGCGTATTAAACGCCGTTTTCCATTCATCGCCTTCTCGAATGTGGATTACGTTATAAACCCCGCACAGATCCAGCTTGGAAAAGATTTTCGCGCCACGCAGGCGGTCGAAAAAGTCAAAGATCAGGGGCAGAGGGTAGCGTTTTTTTATCGTAATTTTATTTAAGCCCCGATAGTCGATGCAGGGCCGGAGAGACCCGTCTTTTTTCTCCACAAAAAAGAAGCCGGCTCCTGCCGGAGACGAGGACTTACGAATGAAGCCTTTACGGAGGTTCTCCATGATGTACTCAGAAATTGCCTTAGTCTCCGGGACAGACAGGGGATAGACTCAGCCCCGGGTAGGAGTACAGGCAGGTTGCAGATCAATGGGACAATCGTAAGGCCGGTGTGGAGGAAGCGTTTCGGCCTGTCTCTCCGAAAAGACGTCAGCAAAGTCCCAGTATGGCGTAGGTAGGCCTGGTGGAGGCTTGGTAGATTTCAGGGAGGCGACCTGAGGAGCGAGTTGCGGTTTAGACAGGCAACGTGAGAGACACACGGAACCCCAACGTATGACTTCACCTGTGCTCCAATCCAAGGTCGGAGTATGGTCTTGCAACCATGGGAGGCCCAGAAGGATCTCGGAGGAGGATCAAGGCAGGACAAGAAGTTGCAAAGTCTCCTTGTGAAGAGCCCCAACCTGCAAGAAGAGGGGGGCAGTACGGAAGCGAATAGCGTCCTTAAGGCATTCGCCACTGACCGAGGAGACGAACATAGGTTTCTGCAACGGGATCACTGGGAGACGAAACCTGGTCACAAGTTCGTGGCTTATGAAGTTTCCTGCAGAGCCTGAATCGATAAAGGCGGAGGCCTGAAAGGCGCTGTCCGTGAGAATGCACCAATATATACGGGCATAGTCAGACGGGGAGAGGCCGCTCTGACACCTAGGGTCGCCTCTCCTACGAGCCCTAGGTGCGGAAGTTTCCCGGGCGCACCGGACAGTCCCCAATGAAATGGCCAGAACCACCACAATAGAAGCACAGCTGCTTCAGGCAACACTGCGATCGTTCCTCCTGGGACAGGTGGGCTCTCTCAACCTGCATAGGTTCCTCCTCGGCGACCATCGGAGGAGGAAGTGGCGGCCGCTGGAACGTGGGAGCCAAGCGGGGTAAACGGCGTGGACGGACGGCCTCCCGATGAAGACGGAGCTCCTGTTGTCTCTCGGCGAACCGAATATCGATTCGGGTGGGTAAGTGGATTAAGTCATCCAAAGCTGCTGGTAGATCCCGAGCGGCGAGCTCATCCTTGATTCGCCCCGAGAGGCCTTGCCAGAATGTCGCCACCAAAGCTTCGTTATTCCAGTCCAGCTCCGAAGCGAGAGTGCGAAACTGCACCGAATACTGACCGACCGTGGTGTCGCCCTGACGAAGCCGGAGCAGTGCTGCGGCAGCCGAAGAAGTACGGCCTGGTTCCTCAAAGACCGTGCGGAAACCCTGGAGGAAGGTTTGGAGGTCCGCCATCAGAGGATCCCCACGATCCCATAGTGGCGTAGCCCAAGCCAAAGCTTCTCCAGTCAAGAGGCTGATTATGAAGGCCACCTTGGCTCGCTCTGTAGGGAATTGATGCCCCAT
This sequence comes from Phyllomedusa bahiana, assembly GCA_025379985.1. NCBI lineage: Eukaryota > Metazoa > Chordata > Amphibia > Anura > Hylidae > Phyllomedusa > Phyllomedusa bahiana. Next base: position 57,250 of record JAODAL010023007.1, read on the forward strand.
CATCTCCAGGTGAATGGTGCACTGGCTGATGAACCCACGCCATTTCTTAGGGTCTCCATCATAGCGTGAGGGGAGCAGCAGGTGCAGAGCGGGTCCAGAAGCCGGAGCAGGTTGCGCAATGGATGCCGGAGCAACGGATGCAGGTGCGGCGGCGGCAGCTGGTGGAGGTAGATGGGCTGCAAGGTTCTGCATCATGGCCGCTAGCTGGTCAATACGTTGGCTCTGCTGGGCGACTGCCATCGTGACATCCCGGAGATCGGGCAGAGGTACCCTGGCGGAATCCATGGCCAGTCTGTACTGTAACGGGTTGGTGGATTCGCTGGGCCAATGCAAGCGATGATAGCTAAGCCACACCAGGGAACGGAGTCTAAGTAGCCCCCCAGTTTTCACCAGAGTACGCCGCAAAGCGGGATGGACTTGCTGCGGCGTGAGGCTACCAGGTCTTTACCCCTGACGTGACTTGCCTGCGGTGGTGGCTGGGGTACAGCATGGTACAGAATCGTAATCCAGAGACGTAGTCAGGGACAGGCAGGAGGTCAGGACGGGCGGCAGAGGTTCGTGGTCAGAGACGGGCAGACTGTCAGGGCAGGCCGCAAATAGGCAAGGTCAGGAAACGTAAGCTAGCGGACTGGTACACGGGTAATCAAGACTGAACTCCAATACTCTCTAAACACACGGAAAACACACCAACTGACTGGCAGGAAGGGCTGGGGGCGTATTCCTTAAATAGGACCAGCGCCCGACAATTGACCAATTATCAGGACGCTGGCCCTTTAAATCTAGAGAAGCTGTCGCGCGCGCGCCTTAAGCAGTGGGCACGCGTGCGGCGGCCGGGACAGGCGGGGACAACGTTCACCGGAGCGTGGACGGGTAAGTGACCCGGCGCAGGGGACCGGAGCGCAGAGGGATGGTCGCGGGCAGCCGCGGCACCCGCGCCAGACCCCCTGCAGGCCGGGGGGCGATCGCGGGGGGCAGCGGCGCCCGCGACCCCCGTGATAGTAGGTATATAGGGCCCCCTCATCTAGGTAGGTAATTTTTTCTAGTCAATCATAGCGGGCTGTATATATACCTACATGGGGCTGTATTCCTATCGTCCTACGGGGGGACTGTATATATACTTACTGGTGGTTGTGTACATACCTGTCTACAGGGGGCTATATACTTACATGGGGCTATATATTTACCTACAGGGGCAGTATACTTATCTACCTACATGGGGTTATATACCTATTTACCTACCTAGCTCCACCTACCTAGTATGTACTGTATATTTACATACTGGGGGCTGTATATGTACCTATCTAAAGGGGGTTATATACTTACTGGGGGCTGTATATTTACCAACATAGGGCTGTATATCTACCTACAGAGACCATAGGTACCTGGTTACCTGCAGGGGTCATATATATCTGCCTATGTACAGAGGGCTTTATACCAACTTATCTACCTACAGGGGGCATATATGCCTAACTATGTAGAGAGGGCATATATACCTTCTTACCTGCAGGTGGCATAAATAACTCCTTATGTACAGAGGGCTATATACCTACCTATCTACCTACAGGGGACATATATATCTAACTACCTACAGGAGACATATATACCTATCTAGCTACAGGGGGCCTATATACCTACCTTCCTACAGGGGGCCTATATGCCTACCTATAGGGAACCACTATACCTACCTACAGGGAGCCACTATATCTACCTACAGGGAGCCACTACACCTACCTGCCTGAGATCTATATACCTACCAAATGGGGGCCTATATACCTACCTACTTAATAGGGAGCAATATTACTGGAAAAGTAAGAAATCTAAGATATTTGTGTGGTAAATTCTACAGGAACGAAATGTGGCTGGGAGAAGTTGTTATGCCATTCTGAGTCGGATTGAGAAGAAAAGGGAAAGAGAACAACTCATCACAGAGGAGAGACCGACTCATCAGAGAAGACATATACTGTGAGTCCCTGGATGTCAGGGGTTATTTTGCTTGTGTGTTGGGTCAGTGCTGTCACATGATGGTGACCTGAGCTGGTATCTGCTCCCCCAGTGGTCTCTATGTGGTGGTGTTATAGGTTATGTCAGCGCTTGTATAGCGGCAGCATACACTGGTCCCTGGTGAAAATGAGTGCATGCCTGTCCCTGTGATTAGCGGGGTTTCACTTTTACTTTCTTGCTGATGTTTATATTGTTGTTTATTTTAGAAAGTGGCGAGGTTGTGACTAAAGAAAAGCTTGGAGGTGGCTATTGTATGCAGACTGATGGGGGGAGCAGATATCGTATGTAGGTTGGTGGTGAGAGATATTGTATGTGGTCTGATGGGGGGGCATAAAGTGAATGTGGACTGGTCGGGGGGCAGATGTTGTATGTGGACTGGTGGGGGTACGGCAGATATTGTATGTGGACTGGTGGGGGGGATATTGTAATGTGGTACTTGGAGGTGGGGGGGTCAGATATTTATGTGGGTTGAATGGGGGGGCATAAGTGATGGCTGTGGGGTCAAATGTAGGGACTGGTGGGGGGGTGCAGATAGTTTGTTATGATGGACTGTTGGGGGGGGGCAGATATTGTATATGACTGGTGGGGGGATATTGTATGTGGACTGGTGGGGTTAGCGCCAGGGCTGCTTTTTAGTCATAAACTTAGTCCGCACATATAAAACCCTCACACAGTTCCATGGACTGAAATGCAAAAAGGTTTTAACTCTTAGAATATAGCAACATAAAGATAAGATTTTTTTTGTTTTTTTGATGATTATAATTTGAGTACGAAGAGCAGCCTATAAAAACAGGGTGAGACATTAAATGTGGGGATGTGGCCTGTAAAATGGAGTGTGGTCTGTAAAAAGGGGTGTGGCATGAAAAGTGGGGGGGTGGCATGAAAAGTGGGGTGTGGCCTGTGAAATGGGGTGTGGTCTGTAAAGTGGGCGTGTGGCCTGTACAATGGGGTGTGATCTGTAAAATGGGGTGTGGCATGAAAAGTGGAGTATGACCTGTAAAATTGGGTGTGGTCTATAAAATGGGGTGTGGCATGAAAATTGGGGGTGTGACCTGTAAAATCAGATGGCAAACTGAGCGACAGACCCGGGCGGCAAAGGTTTTAAGCTACGCCACTAACTGTACCGTACCTCTATATGCCCCAATTTCATATGAAGTCATAGAATCTTTACGAACCTGACACAAAGTGTGCTATGCTACATCCCTGCCTTACTTCTACCGGAGCAATGCTCTTATGGATGGCAGCACACAGAGCTCATAGGGCTTCATTCAGGAACACCAAGTGGCCTCCATGCATTCGCTTCTGTCTGTTGGTAAGGTAGTCTAAAATCCTAGAGGCACAACTTGCAGCCCACCATGCTTTACACTGCAGATCACGTCTAATGTGCTGGGTTATTGGGCTCTATCATCTCTAGACATGGTCTGGTATCAGCCTGACATTTAACTGAAACACTGCACATAGCTAGTCCGGTTCTCAGCTGAGAAGTGGATACAGTTGTATCCAGTCTAGACAATGCTCTGTGAGCTAAGCAGTCTGGACACCAGACTGATACATTGCACATTACTACGGTAGTCCTACTCTCAGCCGAGAAGTGGAAACAATTGCATCTAGTCTAGACAATCCTCTGTGAGCTAAACAGCCTGGACTCCATACTGAAACACTGCACATAGCTAGTCCGGTTCTCAGCCGAGAAGTGGAAACAATTGTATCCAGTCTATACAATGCTCTGTGAGCTTAGCAGCCTGCACACCAGCCTGAAAAAATTGTACATTAGTAGTCCTACTCTCAGCTGAGAAGTGGAAACGATTGCATCTAGTCTAGACAATGCTCTGTGAGCGAAACAGCCTGGACTACATGAGTGCGAGGAGCAGCCTGTAAAAACTTGCTGCCCACCATGCTTTACACTGCAGCTCACCTCTAATGTGCTGGATTATTGGGCTCTATCATCTCTAGACACGGTCTTGTATCAGACATTTCACCAGGTGCACAGTAGGCATCACTTCTACATAAACATAGAAAGGGATTCTTTACTGTAAGAGCAGTGAGACTATGGAATTCTCTGCCAGAGGAACTGGTGAATTCACTAACAGAGTTCAAAAAGGGTTTGGATGCATTTCTGGAGCGTAATAAATAACAATGTATGACCAGATTCTGAGAAGGTCTATACATTCTAGATGTAAAATAAACAAGTTATAGGTCTGGATTCAGGAGAGGGGTCATTGATCCAGGGATTTTTCCGATTGCCAGATTGGAGTCAGAAGGAATTTTTCCCTAAAATGAGGACAATTGGCTTCTACCTCATTGGGGGTTTTTGCCTTCCTCTGGATCAACACCTTAGCACAACAGGCTGAACTAGATGGACGTCTTGTCTTTTTTCGGCCTTACAAACTATGAAACTATTAAACTTTTGTAGCCTCTGATTTTGTTCTCCTCCATACCCTTCAACCCTTTGCGCCCTTGGTTTTCAGAAGGTCATGCTTGTTGTCTTGCACTTGTGAGCTGTGACATCCGTGTGAGAGACACGAGACCTCAGGAATGACTGCAGAGACCCCCGGCTCAGGAATGACTGCAGAGCGCCCCAGATCAGGAATGACTGCAGAGACCCCCAGCTCAGGATTGACTGCAGAGCGCCCCAGATCAGGAAAGACTGCAGACCCCCCAGCTCAGGAATGACTGCAGAGCGCCCCAGCTCAGGAATGACTGCAGAGCCCCCCAGCTCAGGAATGACTGCAGAGCCCCCCAGCTCAGGAATGACTGCAGAGACCCCCAGATCAGGAATGACTGCAGAGCCCCCCGGCTCAGGGATGACTGCAGAGCCCCCCAGCTCAGGAATGACTGCAGAGACCCCCAGATCAGGAATGACTGCAGAGCGCCCCAGCTCAGGAATGACTGCAGAGACCCCCAGCTCAGGAATGACTGCAGAGCCCCCCCGCTCAGGTTTGTCTGCAGAGCCCCCCAGATCAGGAATGACTGCAGAGACCCCCAGCTCATGAATGACTGCAGAGCGCACCAGCTCAGGAATGACTGCAGAGCGCCCCAGCTCAGGAATGACTGCAGAGACCCCTAGATCAGGAATGACTGCAGAGCGCCCCAGCTAAGGAATGACTGCAGAGCGCCCCAGATCAGGAATGACTGCAGAGACCCCCAGCTCAGGAATGACTGCAGAGCGCCCCAGATCAGGAATGACTGCAGAGACCCCTAGCTCAGGGATGACTGCAGAGACCCCCGGCTCAGGGATGACTGCAGAGCGCCCCAGCTAAGGAATGACTGCAGAGCCCCCCCGCCCAGGGATGACGGCAGCGCCCCCCAGCTCCGGAATGACTGCAGAGCCCCCCAGCTCAGGAATGACTGCAGAGCCCCCCAGCTCAGGCATGACTGCAGAGCCCCCAGCTCAGGAATGACTGCAGAGCCCCCAGCTCAGGGATGACTGCAGAGACCCCTAGCTCAGGAATGACTGCAGAGCCCCCAGCTCAGGAATGACTGCAGAGCGCCCCAGCTCAGGAATGACTGCAGAGCCCCCGAGCTCAGGGATGACTGCAGAGACCCCCTGCTCAGGGATGACTGCAGAGCGCCCCAGCTCAGGAATGACTGCAGAGCGCCCCAGCTCAGGAATGACTGCAGAGACCCCCAGCTCAGGAATGACTGCAGAGACCCCCAGCTCAGGAATGACTGCAGAGCCCCCCAACTCAGGAATGACTTCAGAGACCCCCAACTCAGGAATGACTGCAGAGACCCCTAGCTCAGGGATGACTGCAGAGACCCCCGGGTCAGGATGACTGCAAAAGACCCCCCGCTCAGGAAAGACTGCAGAGCGCCCCAGCTCAGGAATACTGCCCAAACCCCCGCTCAGGGAGACTGCAGAACCGCCGGCTTAGGAATACTGCAGAGCCCCCTAGCTCAGGAAAACTGCAGAGACCCCCAGCTCAGGAAAGACTGCAGACCCCCCCGGGTCAGGGAAAAAGACGCAGAGCCCCCGCTCAGGAATGACTGCCGGCCCTCCACCAGGGATGATGCAGAGCCCCCAGCCGGGAAAGACTGCAGAGCCCCCCGCTCAGGAATGACTGCAGAGCCCCCCAGCTCAGGGATGACGCAGGCCCCCAGCCAGGAAGACCAGAGCCCCCCCCCTCGGAATGACTGCAGAACCCCCAGATAGGAAAGAAGCAGAGCCCCCCCCCCTCAGGATGATGCAGAGCCCCCCAGCCAGGGAAAGACTGCAGAGCCCCCAGCTCAGGAGACTGCAGAGACCCCCAGCCAGGAGACTGCAGCCCCCAGCCAGGAATGACTGCAGAGGCCCCCCAGACAGGGATGACTGCAGA
>JAODAL010023008.1:0-63563 GCA_025379985.1 Phyllomedusa bahiana
ACCCCCTATGTGTGTTCTAGATACATAGCACTTTATTTATAGCTTTAGTTAATGCTACCTATACTGCTGCCTGAGTGTCCCATCATTAGGTGTTGTTCTCATACTGCTATGAGGCCCTATGAATACTAGTTACGCCCTGGAATGGAAATTAACAGATATTATAGCGACATTGCATTACACTGATTAATCTGAATATTTATCTAATCAATAACCTGTTGTGATTCTTGAGTATCACAGTCAGTAAAATATCTAGTCTATGGGTCCCATCTATAGATTGACAAGTAGATTGCAACTTTGATAATCAGCACAAGAGATCAAACCATCAGTTTAGCTGCCTGATGGGAAAGGAAATCAATTCGCACTTTGCTTTTAAAGTGGGATTGCCTTTTAATCATATGCATTGTCTGCCTTAAAGGACAACGAGGGAGCACGGCTCAGGAAACAACATGAGAGCAATTCACATAAAAATATTTTTTGCATTTGGTTTGAGTTGCTAAAGTCACAAGATGTTACAAGCAGTAACCTAAGATTCTCATATCACAGTGCCGGAATGACCTATTCACATGCATGTGGATAGTCCTGAGAAAACTCAGCTTTACCTTTTAGAGTGGGGTCCTGGCTAACTCTATTACATCAACAGAGTGATAAATTGAAGTTTCTTGAACTCACCACAGGAAATTATTCTGATGGTCTTCTCTTTCTATAGAAGACATGTGCAAGCAGGATTTAATACAGGAGTGCACACCATTTTCTGGTCCAAGGGCCACATTCTCATATTTTACCTCTCCCAGGGGCCGCAGTCAATTTTACAGGAGAATTTCCATCTGAGATTATTATGGCTTTAATTGCAAATACCTAAAATGGTCTTGGCTCCACTTTAGGGACTAACAGAGACCAGAATGGTCCAGAACTCTGAAATATCTGCTGTATTATATTGTGCATTTGAATTGGTATGTGTGTGAACTACAATCCTCAGCCATCCCTCTGAAATATCTGCTGTATTATATTGTGCATTTGAATGATTTATGTTGAACAGACAGCATCCCAGGTCTGTGTTCCCTAATGACCCTTTGTTTATTCAGCCATTTGATCCTAAATCTCACATAGAAGTCTGTTTTCTGTGAAGGGCCATTTGTTACTCCACCCATTTACAACACCTGAGTTCACAGATGATAGGAATGACCAGCTCAGAGCACACTATAATTTTGTGAGCTGAGGTCAATCTGACCTCGGGTCAATCGTGCATCTATATTAGTGCATGATTTGAAATTGCTAGATTTGAAAGTGATAGTTTGTAAGTGATCTTGAAGAAATATGACCGAAATGGGACCGAAGTGGGCATAAGGGGGGCCAGGAGGAAGGCTTTTCTGTGAGTACCTATCTTAAGATTCCACAACTCATTCACCATGCTCACTAATGCTATCTACCTTGCAGCCATCTCCCTTCTACTGTACCACCAGTCTCACCCCCTGACAATTCTATCCATATCAGCGCCTCTATCCTCCCCTCACCCATGTATACATCCCACATACTGTTCTCCCTTTTTAACCACCCAAAATCGCCTGCTTGCATAGTGCTGCACAAACGCCACTCATACTCATCACTTAACCATCTGCTGTCACTTTTCATTCTCCTACTTCTCGCTGCAGGTGACATCTCTCCTAACCCCGGCCCTCCTTCCTTTACTGCTCATCCCACTCCTCCCCCTTCCATAGAAAACCCTGCTAACCTGCTCGCTATTCGCTGTATGTCTTTCCTGCCCCTTTTAAATGTGCCCTGTGGAATGCCCGATCTGTTGGCAACAAACTCACTGCTGTTCATGACCTGTTTCTTTCTCATTCCCTCCACCTGCTGGCCCTCACAGAAACATGGCTCCAGCACGCTGACACCGCTTCCCTTGCCGCTCTCACCTATGGCAGCCTACACTTCACCCACATCCCTAGACCTGAGAACAGTCCGGGTGGAGGAGTTGGCATACTTCTCTCTCCACACTGCACTTACCAGGTCATTCCTCCCTCACTTTCCACTCCTTTGAAGTCCAGACCATTAGACTCTTTCGGCCATTTTCCATCAGAGTCGCAGTTGTGTTCAGACCCCCCCCCGGCTCACCCCGCCAATTTCTGGATAATTTTGATGCCGGGCTCCCCTATTTCCTCTCTTCTGAAATGCCCACTCTCATCATGGGTGATTTCAACATCCCCATTGATGACCCCATGTCTCCTTCTGCCTCTCAGTTTCTTTCACTGACCTCTTCTCTTGGCCTCTTGCAGTTTACTGACTCTACCACCCACAAGGATGGGAACTCTCTTGATCTGGTCTTCTGTCGTCTCTCATCATTTTCTAACCTCACCAATTCTAATTATGCTCTCTCTGATAATAACCTTAACTCTTTTACTATCAATTCTCAGCCTTCTCTGGACACACCTGCCCTTCACCCATTCAGAAATATCTGCTCCATTAACACCCAGGAACTTATAGACACCATACAGTCCTCACTGCCCCCAATCTCCTCCCTCTCCTGTCCTGACCTGGCTGTCAAACATTACAACGAAACTCTCACAACCACCCTGGACATATTGGCACCACTCACACACCGTACCACCAGAGTCAGACGCCGGCAGCCTTGGCACACACCTCAGACTCGGTTCCTGCAACGATGCTCCAGGTGTGCTGAGCGTCTGTGGAGAAAGTCGAAGCTACCTGCAGACTTTCTCCACTACAAATTCATGCTCAGGACTTATCACACTGCCCTTCACAGCGCCAAACAAAAATATTTCACCTCCCTCATCTCAACCTTACACAACAACCCAAAACGCCTGTTGGACACCTTCCACTCCCTTCTCAGGCCTAAAGCTCAGGCCCCGGTCTCTGACCTCTGTGCTGAGGACCTGGCCACTCACTTCAAAGACAAAATTGACAGTACCGGCATAACATTTCATCACAAACCCCAAGCAGAACCCATCCTGTCCCTCCCCGCACATCCTCTAGTGTGTTCTCAGCTCTTGACCCAACGTATCCAGTATCCAGGCTTCTCCTGTCTGCTCGCCCCACCACCTGCTCTAGCGACGCAATTCCCTCCCACCTTCTCCAGTCTATTTCTCCAGCTATCCTCTCTCACCTTACTGCAATCTGTAACCTCTCTCTCTCCACTGGGATCTTCCCATCCTCCTTTAAACAGGCTACTATAACTCCCCTACTAAAAAAAACCTCCCTGGACCCATCCTGTGCTGCCAACTACCGACCAGTCTCTAACCTTCCCTTTATCTCTAAGCTCCTGGAACGCCTGGTCTACTCTCGCCTAATCCGCTATCTCTCTGCTAACTCTCTTCTGGATCCTCTACAATCAGGTTTCCGCTCTTTACACTCCACAGAAACTGCTCTAGTTAAAGTCTCTAACGATCTCCACACTGCTAAATCTCAGGGCAAATACTCGTTGTTGGTTCTTCTGGATCTCTCTGCAGCATTTGACACTGTTGATCACCATCTTCTCCTCAGCATGCTCAGCACCATTGGCATCCAGGACACTGCTCTCGCTTGGTTCTCTTCCTACCTCTCTGACCGCTCCTTCAGTGTCTCATTTTCTGGTTCTATCTCCTCTCCTCTCCCTCTTGCCGTAGGGGTCCCTCAGGGGTCAGTTCTTGGTCCACTCCTCTTCTCAATCTATACAGCCCCCATTGGCCAAACCATCAGTAGATTTGGCTTCCAGTACCACCTCTACGCTGATGACACTCAATTATACACCTCTTCCCGAGACCTCACTCCTGCCCTGCTACAAAACACCAGTGACTGTCTGTCCGCTGTCTCTGACATCATGTCCTCTCTATCTCCAACTAAACCTCACCAAAACCGAACTTCTTGTTTTTCCCCCATCTACTAACCAACCCCCATCTGCTATTTCTCTCTCAGTGTGTGGCATCACCATAACACCTAGGCAGCAGGCCCGATGTCTTGGGGTTATTCTAGACTCTGATCTGACCTTCACCTCATATATCCAATCCCTTGCCCGCTCCTGTCACTTGCACCTCAGAACATTTCCAGAATCCGTCCTTTTCTCACTGTGGAAACAACTCAAACTCTCATTGTTGCTCTTATTCATTCTCGCTTTGACTACTGTAACTCCTTGCTATCGGTCTCCCTCTCTGTAAACTCTCCCTCTCCAATCATCCTGAATGCAGCAGCCAGGCTTGTCTTTCTCTCCAGCTGCTATACTGATACCTCTACCCTGTGTCAGTCACTGCACTGGTTGCCCATCCAGTACAGAATACAGCATAAACTAATCACTCTCACTCATTAAAGCTCCTCCACAGTGCTGCAACCCCCATACATCTCCTCCCTCATCTCTGTCTTACCACCCTGCCGCTCTCTCCGCTCAGCTACGGACATCAAACTACAGACTACAATCATCCGAACCTCCCATGCCTGTCTTCAAGATTTTGTACGTGCTGCACCCATTCTCTGGAACATCCTACCACGTACCATCAGGCACAATCCCAGCCTTCGCAGTTTTAAGAGTGTCCTGAAAACACATCTTCTCAGGCAGGCCTACCAAAACCACTAATTGTTAACCCCCACCTTTCTATCACACACATTTGTCACTCCCTACACTAGGCACTCACAGGCACTTATCTGTATATAGATGTACAGTCATGGTGGCAGTTACACCAAATTTTATGTAAACCTCCCCATATTTATAAAGCATGGCTGGGCCATTGTAAATTTAGCACTTCTCCCCCTTTGTTTCCCCCAGGCACCTCTTAGATTGTAAGCTCTTGCGAGCAGGGCCCTCACACCTTGTGTCCTCAACCTGTAAGTAGCTTTCACTGTGTAATGTCTGTCTTTTGTCTGTAATTATACCCTCTACATTGTAAAGTCTGCGAAATATGTTGGCGCTATATAAATAAAGATTATTATTATTATTATTATTATTATATTAGAACTCCAAAAAGAGGTATGGGGCACCTATTTTCATTGCAGTTTTTTTGGACTTACAAAAGTGGCTGTTTCACAACTATTCTTTGATAGAATACCAGCCTACTCTACAATACATCTCTTCCTCTCCAGAGTCTCAAACCATTTTTAAGGTATATCTTATGGATCTGCCATGATTGCGTCAGAAGACTCCTTTGAGGAAGAAATCCAGAAACACTTTTTACTGGGTTGGTTAAAAATAGCATATACAGCCCTCCATAACAGTGCCAGGCATATAGTGACACCATAATAGTGCTAGCTAAACAGTGCCCACCATGACACTGCTATTAGATGAATGCAGCTGTCAAAAGATGGATATGTTTGTCTGAAGTATGAGGACAGAGATAAAGCATGTTTTTGACCTGATGGCTGGGAGTCACACAGAAGGACACAGGGGGACACATATTGTACACACCTGGTTTAATAGCATATCTGGTGATTGGTTCTAAAGTAAGCTCCATATGGGGTTGTCTTCTTGTATACATTTGGGCCCCTAATATATTAGAGGCACATTCGTGTATCCCAGCCTTGGCCTAACGCGGTATCCTGTTATTCCAGGGAGCCAGTCCAACATGGCAAATAACAAGGTGCTGTCAAAAGTAGACAAACTCTTTAAGAGAAGCATCACAGATTCTGCCCTATCCTATCACCTGAAAATCATCTAGCCACTGATAGTAGGCTGACAGTCACTGCATTGTAGCAATGTTTTTTTAGTTTATGCTGTGGATCTTTGGGTCAAGATAAGCAGTCATATCAGTATTATCAAAATGTCAAGTGAATAGTAAAATGAAAGATTAAACTTCTACTTTAAAGCTGATGCTAGACACAGCATAACTCCAATAATAATAGATGTTGTATCAGGGATAGCTCCTCCTTCCCCTCTATGCACAATTCAGAACAATATGGCTACCCCTATAACCTTGTCAATAAAATATTATTTATTCTAAAGCACCATTAATTACAAGGAGTTACACATCCTTGTAGAAAGAAAGAACAAATCGTAAGTCAAGGTGGTTTCCACAGAGAGGGTAATAATAGTGTTATGAAATGTTTTGTTTTTCATGCATTATATTACTAAATAATTGATAGAATTCATATCATAGGAGTAACTCACTTCTAATACCATCATTTTCAGGGGTGTCCTAATCTTTCCTTGGCTCACCCTTCCCAAAGTAGAGCAACCCCCAAAAAAGGGTGACCCCACACTAGAACTAATCCTGAGCAATCCCTGGTCTATCGCAGGAAGCACACAGACAACATACAAGAGACAAACAGGGCATAGACAAAACAGAAAACAAACAGATAAGCAAAGTCAGATGAGCCAGAGTCAACCCAGTACAAAATCAGTGGGCAGGAGATTAACCAAGATACCAGCTGTAGTCCAGAACCAGAGAAACACCAGCAATAGCAAAGAGCACAGGAACAAAAACTAGGACATAGAAGCAATCACAGGCAATGAACTAACAGATGCCACTCCCCTTTAGCCAGGGATTGGTTCAGGGACTAGACTCCTAACGCTCCATTCCAAACCCAGGCTGAGGCTCAAACAGACAGGTATCTCTTAAAGGGGCAGACACACATTGCTAATAGTCATGTTATTCTTTAAAACTAATTTGGTGGCTCTGTAATAGTCTAATTGGGTATTATGTATTGCACTGGCGCATAGTACAGTATATGTTCTGAATTATTTACTATTATATCTGTATACACTTTTTTCTGAACATGGTTATCTATATTTTATTCTGAAGTTACACTACATCTGCTCATAGTATTATGTATTTTCAATCCTTGTTGCTAATTTGCATTTTAAGACCTTCCTACTTGTGTATATTTTATAGCCATCTTTTTAATCTTGTATTAATAAAAATGAATTATTTTCAATGTATGTAAATTTATTTGTAGTTAACTGGACATTTTTTTCGGTTTAATTAGTGTTAACACATACAGGAAACCATATACTTGATAGAAGGTGTGATCCAGCAACACTCATAGTAAAAAATAAATGATATTTATTGTAAGCTTGCAGAGGATAAAAATAGAAACAACCAACGCATTTCGGGCTACCAACTTGTGACCGTGGGCGAGGGCAAGTTGGTAGCCCAAAATGCGTTGGTTGTTTCTATTTTTATCCTCTGCAAGTTTACAATAAAGATCATTTATTTTTTACTACGGGTGTTGCTGGATCACACCTTCTATCAAGTATATGGTATGCCGTCCTGCGACTGGGGACTTTGATCCGTGCAATGCCGATTAGTAACACTGCTACGGGAAAAGCCCAGCTGCATTGAGCGCTACAATCAAGTGCGCTCCCTGAAAAGTTTTGCCTGTTTGTTTATACAGGAAAGGTTGTTCTCTTAGCATCTTTCTGGCTAACAAGACCTATTCTTAATGTCTTCTTTTTCAGCCATCAATAGTCGCTTTCATGCCCTACGTGTTAATCTGTATTGCTCATCGTTCAAAACAATCTTGATCTGAGAATTATAACCCTATGTTTTTCCAGAGTTCAACTTTCTGATCCAAGGTCACTGAGACAGTTCTCACCAGTCAGGCCATTCTACATCTTCATTTCACAGAAACATTGGCGCCCAGTTTCATCCATTTATAGGTTCAGGCCCTACACCACATCAAAGGGATACATTTACAAAGTTTGACAAGAAATATTGCACCCTTAATCCCATCATTTCTCATTGATGGTTCCTGTAGATACATGATACCTTTGCTTTTTTCAGGCTGTCTCCTGGCGATTCCTGACACTGTGCAGATATCTCCTGGTTTCACCTTATGTATCATGGGAGTACAGTTACATTGTGAAATACTTCAGTGATTCTTTTGTTGTCAAAGACAAATGATATGAAACTTCCTCTTATGCGTGTCATTTGACAAGATAAACTCTGATAACCCTACACCCAGGTACACATACACTCTCTCTATATACATATGACTGTAACCTTTGCAGCATGTCCTGTCTGTGCTCCTATCAAGATCAACTGTTCTACTACACTTATTTGTAATATAAACAAGAATAGCAGTTTATATGCATAGTAGAAGTAATATAATAGTATAATAGTTAAATTAGGATGGAGGAACATCACCAAACACACATGCATTGGACATTGCAGACCCAGGACTCCATAGTATGATTAGTACCCTTAAGTCCCATACAGCTGTTGTGTACATAAGGCCCATGGGTCATAAAATATTAGTTATCCACATACAGTCCCAAAGCAACAAGATGGGTCTCAAACTTTTACAGTTATCATTCATGGCCACTATTAATAATATCAGGACCAGACTGGGACTACAAATCAGCCCAGGAACTCAAACTTAACCAGCCCTCTTACAATATCACCCCTTTCATGCCACAAAAAAATTACCCTCACTTACTACTCTTTTATATATATAATCCACATAACAGAAGGAAAAAAAGAGGAACATAAAAACAATGAATTGTATTATACACTGCACACTCTAAAACACAAATTAATTACAATACAAACTGTACCCTCAGAATTTTTTTATACTCTGCACCCTTACACACTGTGAATTGTATTACACATTGTACCTCCTGAAATTAATTACAGTGTGCCACCTGAAAATAACTATATTACACACCATACTCCCTGAAATAAATTATATCACACATTTTGCACTTGAAATAATTATATTACACACTGTACCCATTAAAATAAATTCTAATATCCACCATAATAAGGATGCTTAATAGTCTATATAGTGAGGGGTTTAATATAACGATCTCTAAGGGCATGTCCCCACTGCACGGGTTTTCGGCTGGTTTTTCAGACTGTTTGCGGTTTTTCAGAACGCCTGAAAAACCGGCCAAAAATTAGCACAATGGTGCTCTATGAAAACCCGTGCAGCAGTCCCCGCTCCACTGGTTTTCCGTCGGGTGGTTTTTCTGCCCGCGGTACGGCCGCAAAGCATTGAGCAGGCACAATCTCCCGTCTGGTTTCTGGACGGAATCTGTGCATCTCAATGTGAAGGGGGAGGGCTTTTCTTCCCTCATCTCTGAGAAAAGCCCCCCCCCCCTACCCCCGCGGCCGGTATTTGTCAGTTGCCATGTAAACAGCCCCTAAAGGTCTAGAGTAGAGAGGTAGCTAATGTAAAGACACTTGGTGATGGGCAAGTGTTTTTCGGACGGTTTTTCAGGCAGTTTGCGGTTTTGCAGACTTCCCAATGCGGTTTTGCAGACCTCGTCCCCCCGCGCGTACAATATGATCGTATTGTACACGCGGGGAGATAAGTGCCATGTCAATTACCGGCCCCCCGGGGTTTCCGGAGTACGTGCTGATCAGCTGTACTGTACATGCCGCAATTACGCCGTGTGAACATATTCTAACAATTTCTTAGGGCTTGTCCCCACTGCACTGTTTTTCAGCCGGTTTTGCAGACAGTTTCCAGTTTTGAAAACCGTCTGTAAACCAGCTGCCAATCTTTTACACAGATCTTAATAGAAAATCCGTGCAGTGGGGATTTTCAGACCGCCGGCAGTCTAACATTAAGTATGTTCATTTTTCCGCCTGGTTTTTGGGCGGAATATGATTATTTCAATATGAAGAGGGAGGGCTTTTCTCTGCAAACAGTGGAGAAAAGCCGGCCCCCGGCGGCCGTGTGCATGGCCCCAAAGCAGTGCAAATACCGGTTGGGAATTCCAGCAGGTATTTGCACTGTGCCGTGTGAACAGCCCCTTAGAGTCACGTCTGCTTGCAAGGGAGCAGGTAACAAGTAACGCACATTTTAGACCACAGAAAGTGAACCTCTTTAAATTCATATATTTATGACCTTAAGGGACCTTAAGGGAGAATTTATCAGTTATTCTGCACCAGATCAGTGGTGTATAAAAGGCAACTTTCCACTACACTCACCAATTTTGAAAAGTGATCTGAAAAAAATACCACATGGTATATGATTATTATGGGAGCCTATTTGTGATGTATCCTAATGTATGCCTATAAGATGGAATGTCACAGCCTTCTGTCTTACATAGGGGTTCCTCCTAATGCGCACCTCCAATGTAGGCTCCAAACCAATTGTGAACAAAGATAAAGTTGTATACAATGTGTTTTACATTGATGTGTCAATCAATATAAAGTTTATTCATTCATTTCCCCAAATAGTTGTATCATTTCCCCATTCTGTTGAGATATATTAGACTGGGAAGCACAGGATATTTATGACCTCCAACTTCCCCAAGCACATCACAAAACAGTGTCACTGTCTAATGATAACCTGTCCTTACCTGCACTTGAGATGAAACTTCACAAATTGCTGTTCCTTTCCATAGGCATATATTATGGCATAAAAATCTATTCAGGCAGGCTTGCATCCATTCAGTAAGTAAAGCATATCCATTATTTAACAATCAATTTTGCAGCTCTGTAAGATCCTTTGTGCGTCAATTGTTCATTATTCAAGATTCCTGCTTCTGGTTTTTGAGTCGGCATCTTTATTGCTTAGATTTAGAGGATAAACATGTGTCCTCTAGTGACTGCACATATCCATTGGTGTTTGCCCTTTAAGCATTAGGCTATGTCTACACCGCATTGGGCAAAAAATGACCCGAAAGTGGCCGTTTTTTTCCCCGATGCAGGACTGCGTTTTTTTTTTTTTTTTTAAAGTATTTTATTACACAGAAGCTTATATACAAAGTCTAAAAGAAAACCATGAATTCGACGTACAGCAAATGATGGATACATTTGAATATTACATCATGAACATATAGTAATTGACATAATAAGAGCTTCCGGATTTTATAATTTTCACCCCTTAAACTAACCCCCCCCCACCGAATTCCCCAACTGCTACTCCTTTGTCTCTTAAACATCAATGTCTAGATTACCCAAACTACCTTTCTGTTTTTCTTTTAAATAATACTCCGTAAATTTAAAAGGATCCATGACGTTTCTAATTTCCTCTGCGCTGAAGGTATGTGAAATATAAGATTTCCATTTCTGGAGAAATGATTTGGAGCATTTGTCTTTATCCCTTTCCTCGTCTAGTTTTTCTATGAAAAACATATCTCTCAAACACTCTGCCACCTCCGCCTCATCTGGGACCGATGGTTTGATCCAGTGTCTCAATATGCAACGCTTCGCTGCTAATAGCATCACATGGAGCCCTTTATCCGACACTAAAGTCTCCTCCGAGCCCTCCGACTGAGATCTTTTCACTATATAATGAAAGAGAAGACTCTCAGGTACCATAGGGATGTCTATACCCCAAATCCTTTTAACCAACACCAGCACTTTCCTCCAGGTGCTATCTATCTCTGGGCATGACCATAAACAATGGAGTAGATCCGCCTTGTCTTGTTTACATTTTGGACATTCAGACACATAGTGTGCCTTGTTCTTGTAAGGGATATTAAATGCGTAGATGGCCCTATGAGCAACCCTAAAGAGTATCTCCCTCCATTGTACATTAGTCGTAGCCTTCCTTACCATATCCATCCCTCTCAGAATCTTTCTAGTTAGATCCTCGTCCTGTAGGACTGCGGGTTTTGTCACGCTTTGTACAAAAACCACAGTCGCTTCTCATTTTTTTGACGTGGCCCATACAATTGTATTGTATTGGGAAGACAGCAAGAAAACTAAAAGTGCCGGCGTATTATACAACATGTTATATAATACGCCGGTGCCAGAAGACGAGCGGAGAAAAGACGAGCTGTGGAGACTACAGCTTGTCTTTTCTATTGCCGCCTATGGGGCTGCAGGAACGATCGTATAGTCGGCGCTTTTATAAAACTAAAAGCGCCGAAGATACCATCGTAATCCTGTGCAGTGGAGACATAGCCTTATAATAAGCATTATAATAAGTTTTACACTTTGAAATCAGGTCAGAGGCATAGCTATAGGGGGTGCAGAGGTAACAACCGCTACCAGGTCCTGCAGCTTGAGGGGGCCCAAAAGCCCTTCTGCCACATCAGGAGACACCAGCATTATATGTGGCACATGGAAGCTGGGTGGCCCATTTCACTTTTTGCACTAGGGCCCAAGGGCTTCAAGCTACGCCTCTGAATCAGGTCAAATTCAACCCGAATCCAAGTGCTTCAAATCAGGTTGGCTCAAATCAAATTTTGATGTAAAAATGGCACTGACTGTAACCACAATCCAAACCCTAATTTGAGGTTACTGTTTTTAGGGTCAATTTACCTGTCACGGGCAGTGGTAGTGGATCCACTAGACCACCACAAGCGATGGTGTAAGCCACACCAGGGAGCGGAATCTAAGTAGCACCCGGTTTTCACCAGAGCCCGCAGCAAAGCAGGATGGACTTGCTGTGGCGGGAAACTACCAGGTTGCTTCCACTGGTGTGACTTGCTTGCTGTGGCAGCCAAGGGTAAGCGTGGTACAGAATCGCTAGACATAGACGTAGTCGGGGACAGGCAGTAGGTCAGGACAGGCAGCAGAAGTTCGTGGTCGAGGGACGGAAGCTGGACGGTATGTGTGGGACGCGCGGGGCCATACTGGCTCACATGGGACAGTGTTAGGTAACATGCGCAGGCGTCCGTGGCGCCGTGTGTATCGCGCCGGACGCCCCACATGTGAGTGGCATCGTTTGCCGTTACCGGACGTTTCTGTAAGGACCTGCAGGTAACATCTTATCCACCTTTTGAGATAAACTTGTCCATTCTAGGCGATATTGCCATGATTTGGTAAGATGGTGTGACACTGTATATGCCATCAGTGAATGTCTTGCTATTGAGACAATCACTATCGGTGGTCTGTAAGTCTCCCTGTGATATAAGTTTATTCTTGAGTCCAATTATCTTCTTTGGATTATTGATACCACACTCTTCAGGTGTTATCATTCTTACTGTAGCTGCATATTTTATGTTTATGTGCACAACTCAGGTGTTGATTTGGGTGTGTGGTGCTGGTTATTATTTGTGCATTCTCCACATTCCCCCTTTCTTTTTTTGATACCCTTGCTATATTAGCGACTGTATATTTTGGAATACCCTTGTTTTATTATTACATAGACCCCCTGTATATATTCTTCTCCCTTAATAAGTAGTCCCCTGAGGAAATAATTTTTGACATCTAGGGAGGGTGGAAACATGTTGGGACATGGGGTGTGCAGGGTCAGATTAGTGTAAAGGTTAGGTTCCGGACGGGAGCGTCCTTGTTGGGACGATCATCCCGTTTTGTGGTAGGCTAGGTTTTTTCTAGACTTTGTAGGGATTATTTTTGTAGTGCACTTATTTGTTTGTTGTCGGCCTGTCGTTAAGATTTTAACCCCTTAACGACCTTAGACGTATCCAAACGTCCAGGTAGTTTGGGGGTTAACGCACCTGGACGTATGAATACGTCCTGAGGATCGCACGAACTCTAAAGCTGACATCCATATATTACAGCTGACATCCCGCATCATCGGCCCCGACTCCGGATCGCTCCGGGGGGGGGCGGTTAACCACTTAATTATCGCGACCATCGGGTCGCAATAACTAAGGGAGACGCAGGAGGAGATCGCTCCTCCTGCGTCTCTGTCGGCGGCAGCAGCGCACGGATCGGGCGATCCGTGCAGCTCCTGCCCTCTGACAGACAGCACGGAAGGCAGAGAATGCCTTCCGGGTTGTCTGTGACGTCACGATGCCCGGCCGTGCCCTGTCGTGACTGACAGTTGTCATAGGAACCAGTCATAGCAACAAGCTATGCACTGATTCCTATTGAATGAGAGATCTAAAGATCTCTCATTCAAATCCCCTATGGGGAAAAGTAAAATAAAAATGTGAAAAAGTGAAAAAAAGTAAAAAAAAGTGAAAAACAAGTAAAACACAAACACGAAAAATAAAATAAAAATACGTACACCGCCCTTTTCCCCTTTACAAACGCCAATCGCCCCAAAAAAGATCAAAAATAAATAAAGTACCCATATTTGGTATCGCCGCGTGCGTAATGACCTGTTACTTAACCCGTACGGTGAACGCCGTAACAAAAAAAAAAAAAAAACAATCACAGAATATGAGATTAGTGTACATCCCCCGCAGCACATAAAATGGAATAAAAAGCCGGATCAAAAAACTCCTAGAATGCCAAAGTTGTACCAATTAAAACGACAGTTCATCCCGCAAAAAAAAAAATCCTTAATACACCTTCTGTATACGGAAAATAAAAAATGTATAGCTCTCAGAAGATAGCGATGCATAATATGTTTTACACACTAAACACACTTTTCATTTTTTTTTAAAGTGCATCATTCATAAAAAAAACTATATAAAAAGGGTAATCGCCAAAATCGTAGCGACCCAAAAGTAAATCTAAACTTATCACGTATACTGCATGTGAGCCCCCATGATAAAAATAAAAATAAAAAAACACTACTAGGATTGCAGAAATTATCTTCACCCTGCCCTCCAAAAAATGGATTTAAAAGCGTATCAAAAAAGCCTTGTCCCCCTAAAAATGATACTAAAAATAACGTAACACATCACGTGCAAAAAACAAGTCCTACACAGCTCCAAGCACAGAAAAATTTTAAAAGCTATGGCTCTAGACTATGGTCTATGCAAAAACTATTTTCCTGGTTGAATTAAAAGTGGATTTTTACTTTTATTTTATTTTTTGTGTCTTTTTTTTTGTTTTGTTATCTTTGTTTTTTTGTTTTTTTTTTGTTTTTTTTTTTTTTTTGGTGTTTTTTTTTGATTTTTTTATTTTTTTTATATTTATTTTTTATTATTTATTTTTTATTTTTTTTTATTTTTTTTTTTGTTAGTTGTTATTTTTTATAGTGTTTTTTTATTTTTTTGATTTTTTTTTTATACTAATTTTTTATATTTGTTGTTTTTTTTTTTTTTTTTTGTTTTTTTTTATTTTTTTTTGTATTTATTATTTTTTTTTTTTTTTTTAATTATTTTTTTGTTATTTTTTTTTTTTTGTTTCGGTTTTTTTTTTTTTTTTTTTTATTTTTTTATTTATTGAATATAAATTTAAGGATTATGAATAATTTTGATATTTGTAAATATTAATCTTTTTATTAATTATTTAAAATAATTTTTTTTATTATATTTTAATTATTTTATTTAATTTTTATTTTTTTTTATTTTTATTATTAATATGATAAATGTTTTTATTTTGTTTTGTAATATTTTCTTTTTATTGATTATATATTACCAAACCATCAAAACATAATAAAAAAATAAACAAGAAAGAAAACAAAAGTAACAAATAAAAAAAAAAAAAAACAAAAAAAAAAAAAAAAATCTAAATCAAAAAAAAATCAAAAAAACTGTTCAAGAAAAAAAAAAATTAAAAAATAAAAAAAAGAAAAAAAAAAAAAAATAATTAAAAAGTAAAAAAAAAAAAAAAAAGAAAACAATATCAAAAAATAAAAAAACACTAAAAAATTCTAAAAAAAACAAGAAACAAGAATGAAACCACCCACCTAACACCCCCCCCCCACCAACCCCCGCCCCGCCACACCACACCCCCCCCCTCCCAACAACCCCCCAAACCCACCCCACCAACCACCCGCCCACAAACCCACCCCCCCCCCCTCTCCCCGACCATACACAACACCGACACTCCCCCCCAACCAAAGCGCCCCCCAACCGCCCCCCGCCCCCCCCCCCCCAACCCCCAGCTATCCACCACCTAGCATACTCCCCGCACCCCGCCAGCACACCACCCAACCCCCCCCCCACCCTACCCCACACCACCAAAACCACTCCCACCACCCCCCCCCGAACACTCACGCCTCCCACCCCCTTACCTCTCTCCCCCCCACCACCAACGTCGCCCTCCCTACCCCCCAGCCTCATTCTCCACCAACCCCCCTCACCCCACACCCTCCCAATCAAGAAAACCCCTCGACCCCCTACCCCGACCGTTACACCCCCCCTCCCAACTCCGCCCCCTCTACCTCACCCCCTATTCCCCTCCCCCCCCCACCCCCCACTCCCTCAACCCAACTCACCCACAAACCCTCCCCAACAACCCATTCCGCCAAACTCCCTCAACTCCAAACCCCCACACCCCCACCACGCCCCCCCCCCCACCCGACCCCGACACCCCCACCCAACCCCCACCCCCCCCCCCACCCACTCCCACACCCTACCTCACCCCCACCCCCCCTCCTCTCCCCACTCTCCGCCACCTCTACACCGGCTCACCCACACCGCCCCCCCTCCCACCACCTCCCCCCCCCCTCCTAACATCCCACCCCAGACCCACCGCCCCCCCCCCCCCCCTACCCCACCCACCCCCCCCCCACCCTCACCCCCCACCCCCCCCCCCCCCCCCCCCCCAACCCCACCCACAAAACCCCCCTGCGCCCCCTCGACTCCCGCGCCCCCCCCACCGCCAATCCCACCCCCCCAACCACGCCCCCCCCCCCCACCAAACACACCCAACCCCCCCCCACCTCCCACAAGCCCCCCCCCCCCCTCCACCCTCCCGACCCCCTCCCCAACACCCGACTCCCACCCCCCCCACTCCTCCCACCCAACTACCCCCCCTCCCCCCCATCCCCACAAGTCCCCACCCCCGCCCCCCTCACCCCGCACCCACCACCAAAGAACCCCCCACCCCAACCCCCCCCCCCACCCCCCCCCAACCCTAACCCACCCACCTACACCCCACCCCCCCCATCCCCCCCCACCACTCACAACAAACCCACCCTCCCACACCCACCCCCTCCCCCCCCCCCCCACCCCCCCCCCCACCCCCCCCCACCCTCCCCCCCCCCCATCAACCCCCCCCCCCCCAACCCCTTCCCCCCACCCCGCCCCCCTCCTCCCCCCGGCCGACTCAATGCGACAATCCCCCACCCACTTTACAGCGCCCACCCCCACCCCCACCCCACCCCACCCCGATCCCCCCCCAACCTCCCCCCCTCCACCCACCCCCCGCCCCACCCCTACCCCTCCCATCCCCTCTGCTCCTCCCCCCCCCCCTCCCCCCCCCCGCCCCCCCACCCCCCCCACCTCCCGCCAACTCCCCCCCCCCACCGCGACCCCACCTCCCAAACCCCGCACCCCCTCACACAAGCCCACGACCCCACGCCGCCCACCTCCCCCCCCCAACTCCCCCCCCCCTCCCCCCTCCTCCCTGCCCCCCCCCCCACCCGCCCCCCCTTCCCCAACCTACCCACCCACCCTCCCCCCACACTCCGCCCCAACACCTCAACAGCCCCCACCACCCCACCCCCGCCCCCCACCCCCCCCCCCCCCCCACCCCCCCCACACCACCCAACACAACCCACCCAACCCCCCCCGCCTACCCCCACCACAAATCCTCCCCCTCCCCCACACCATCCCCCCCACAAACACGCCCCCATCAACCCACATCCCATCCCCTCACCAACCCGCCACACCCCACCCCCCCGCCCCCACCCCACCACACCGCCCCCCCCCCCCCTACCACCACCCCATCCCCCCACCGCCCCCCCACAACCCACCCCCCTACCCTCCTCACAGCACACCCCCCCCACGCCCCCACCACCCCTCCCCCCCCCCCCCCCCCCCAAACAACTCCCCCCCCCCACGATAACCCCCCCCACCCCCCACTCCCACCCCCACCCCCCCCCCCCCCAACCCCACACGCTCCCTCCCCCATCGAATCTATCACCATCCTCCCCATCTCACCCCCACCACCCTCCCCACCCCACAACCCACATCCCCCCCACCTACCCCCCACCCAAACAGACCCGCCACCATTCGCGCGCCCAAAACAACCCTCCCCACCCCCCCCGCCCCCACACAACACACCACCCCCGCCCCCCCCATCACGCCTCCCCCCCACCCACCACCCTACCTCCCGCCCCCCCCACCCCCCCCCCTACCCCCCCCCCTCCACCCCCCGCCACCACCCCCCCCCCCCCAACCAACCCACTCCCCCCCCGCACCCGCCACCCCCCCGCCCATCCCCCATCTCCCCCCCGAAACAACCCAACCCCCCCCCCCACCCCCCCCGCCACACCCCCCCCCCCCCCCCTCCCCAACCTCCCTCCCCCAACACAACCCCCCCCAATCCCCCCCCCCCACCCTCCCCCTACCCCCACCCCCCCCCCCCCCCCACCCACCCCCACCCACACACACCCACCACCACCACACCACCCCCCGCACCCCCAACCCCCACCACATCCCACCCCTCCCCCTACACCCATCCCAGCCCCGCACCCCCCCAACTCCCCCACCCCACTCGACGAACCCCAACACCCTCAAACTCCCCAGCCCCACCCCCAGCCCCACCAACCCCCTACAACCCACGACCAACCCCCCACCCCCCCAACCCCCCCCCAGCCCAACCACCCACCACCCCCCCTCACCCATCCCCCAAACCCCCCCCCCCCCCCCCAAGAAGCCCCCCCACGACCCCTCCACACCCATTGCACCTCACACCCGTTCACCCCTTACCGACCCCCCACCCCCCCCAAAGCCCCCATCCCCCACCCACAACTACAAATCCCCCCTTACCCAACTCCCCCCACCTCCCCCCCCCCCCCCACCCCACCATCCCCACCCCGCCCCCCCAAACCACCCCCCCCCCCTTACCCAGCCACAACAACCCCCCGTTCCCCCACCCCCCCCGCCCACGCCCCCCCTCCCCCAGCACATACCCCCCCCCCCACCCCCCATCTCCCACCCCGCCCTCCCCCACCACCACCCCTTCTCCCGCCTCCCCAACTCCCACCCACCTCACTCAGCCACACACCCCCCCCACAAAATTCCCCTACCACCCATCAACTCGCCCCCCCCTCCAGGCCCCCCCCCCCCCCATCCCGCTACCACCCCCCCCCCCACCCCCCCCCCCACCTCCCCCAACTCCCCCACCGCGCCCCCGCCCCCCCAATCCCCTACCCACACACCACCCCACCAGCACTCACAACCCATTCCCAAACCCCCCGCCACCCCCCGCGCGCTTGACCCCCCCCCCCCCTCCCCAGCCCCACCTCCCTCCCCCACCTATTCACCCCCCCCCCCCCTACCCCCATTACCCACCCCCACCAACTACCCCCCCCCAACGCACCACACCCAACCCCCAACCCCCCCGCCCCCCCCCCCCCCACCCCTCCCCCCGTCCCCCCTGCCCCCCCCCCTCCACCACCACCCCCCCCCCCCCACCACCATCCCCCCCCCACGCCCCTCTCCCCCCTCCCCCCCCCCAACCCCCCAGTACAACCACCCTACCCCCCGCCCCTCCCCCCACCAACACCTACCCCACCCACCCGCCCCCCCACCCCCCCCCACCCCCCCCCACCCCCCCACCACCACCCACCCACCCACCCCCCGCTCTTCCCCCCCACCACCGCCACCCCCAAAACTTACCCACGCCCCAACCGACACGCCCTACCCACCCCGCACCCAACCTATCTATCCCCCCACGAACCTCACCGCCACACACCACACCGCACACCACACCACCCCAAGCACCCACCACCCCCCCCCAACTTTACCCCCCCCCTCCCCCCCCCCTTCCCTCCCCAGCACACTCCCTCCCCCACCCCCCTCATACCCACGCCCCCCCCCCCAACCACCTTCTCCACAAACCATCCCCCCCACTCCCCCCCACACCCCCCAACCCCCACACCGAACCCCCAGCCCCCCCCGCTACCTCCCCCCACCAGCCTCCCGAACCACCCCCCACAGCATCCCACTCCCTCCCCCCCCGAACACCACCCCCACCTCCACCCCCCCCTCCCCCTCCCACCATTACCCAACTCACCCCCCCCCCCACAACCCCCCCCCCCCACCCCCCCCCCCCCCTCCCCCAACCCCAGTTCCACAACCCCTCGCCACCTTCCACCTCCACCCACTCCACCCCTCTCTCCCCCCCCGCCCCTCCCCCCCCCCCCCCACCTCCCCCCTACACCCAATTCCACAACAACCGCCCCCCCGCCACCCCCCCCCCCCCCCACCCCACACCTCCCCCACCTCAACCCCCCCACACCCCCCCACCCCCCCCCCCCCCCCTACCCACCCTCCCCCCCAACCCCCCCCCCCCCCCCCCCCCCACCACCCCACCCCCCGCCCCCCCCCCCCCACCCCCACGATCCCCCCCCACTCCCCCCCCCCAACCCCACCCACACACACCCTCCAGCACCCCACTCCCCACCTGCACTACCCCAGCCCCCCCCCCCCCTCCCACCTCCCCACCCACATTCCCACCGAGCCACGAATCCCCCACCCACACCCCCACACCCCCAACCCCCCCCCCCAACCACCCCCACTCCCCCCCCCCCCCGCCCACCCCCACGCTCCCCGGCCCCGCCACCCCCACCTCACCCCCACCACCCCCCTCCCCCCACGAGCCCCCCTCCGCTCCCCCCCATCCACACCCTCCCCCCTAAACTCCACCCACCCACTAAACCCCCACACTACCCCTTCCTAAACCTACCCCCCGCCCCTCCCCCCCCCACCACCCCCACCCCCCCCCCCCCACACCCCACCCCCTCACACCCCACCCCACCCCCGTTCCCCCTCAGCCCCCGCCCTCCACCTACAACCACCCCCCCCCACGCCCCCCCCCACCCACTAATTCCCCCACGCCCCCCAGCCCCCCAGACCCTCCCCGCCACCCCCCTCCCGCGCCCAAACCACCCCCTACCCTCCCCCGCCCCCCTCCTCAACTCACACACCCCCCCCCCGCCCCCCCCCAACCCTACGCCCACCCCCCCTCCCCAAATATACCCCTCCCCCCCCCCAACCCCCAGCCCCCCACTCACATCACTTACTCACCTCCACTCCCCCTCCCCCCCCCACATAACCACCACCCAACCCCAAACACCCCCACCCCTCCTCGCCACCCCACCCAACACCCTCCAACCCCACCCCCCCAACCCCCCCCCGCGCCGACCCCATCCCCCCCCATATAAACCAACGTCCAACCACATCCCCCGACCACAAGAGCAAGAACCTACCCCCCCCCCCCCCCCCCACCCACCCCTCCTACCCCAACGACCAGCCCCACACAACCCCACACTGACCCATACCCCCCCCAAACCACCCCCAACACCACCTACCCACGCCGCCCCCCCCACACACCACATCCCCACCCCGCCCCCTCCCCCCCGAACCCAATCAATACTACCCAACACCCTACCCTCCCACCCTCCCTCAACCACCCCCCCCCTCCACACCCCCTTCCCCCAACCCCCGAACAACCCCCGAAGTTACCCTCCAATACAATTCCCACTACGACCCCACCCATCCACCCCCTCCCCCTCCCCCCCCCCCCGCCGAACCACCCCTCACACCATCCACACATCAACCCCCCCCCCCCTAACCTCCCCACCCCCAGTCAATTCCCACCCCCCCCCACTCCCCCAACCTCCCCCCATCTTACCATGCCACCCACCCATCCCCCCTTAGCACACCCCCACACCCCCCCGCCCCCCCCCGCGCCACACACCCCTCCCCAAAACTCCCCCAACCCCACAACCACACCCCTCCCCTCCCCGAACAAACCCCCCACCCCCCCCCAACCCCCCCCCCCAACCCCCCTCAGAACTACCCCCCCCCCCCCCCACCCCCTACACTCCCTCCCCACATACCCCTCCCCATATCCCCCACCGCCCCCCCCACCCCGCCCCCATCCACCACCCCACCCACCCACACCCCACCCCACCGCATCTCAAAACCCCCCCACCCCCCCCCCCCCCCTCAGCCCACACCTAAACCCCCACCCCAACCCCCCCCTTCACCGCCCCTCCCCCCCAGCCCCCCATCCCCCCCCCCACCCTCCATATACCCAACCCCCCCACCCACCCCAAGCCCGCCTCCGCCACCCCACTCCACCACAACCCCTCCCCCCCCACAACCTTCCAACCCCGCTCCCCCTCTACCCTTCCACCACCACCACACCCCACACACCGCCCGACCCCCTGAGCCCCCCCCTCAACGGACCACCTACCCACACACTCCCGCCCTCCATCCCCCCCAACCAACCCTAGAATCAACCCACCCCCCCCCCCCCACCTCCAACCACCCCCCCAGTTCCACCCCCCCGCCTAACCAACCCCCCCCCAACCCACCCCCCTCCCCCCCTAAACGCGCCCCCACCCCACCCCCCCCCCCCCCCCGCCCTCCCCAAACCCACAACAACCCCACCCCCACCAATCCTCCCACCCCCACCCCCCCCCCCCACCACACCTACCCCCCCCCCTCCCCCACCCCCCCCTACACCCCGTACCCCCTCTCCCCCCCCACCCGCCCACCCACCCCCCCGAACTCACTAACGCCCACTAACCGCCTCACCACCCCACCCCGCCCCAATACCGCCCCACCCACCCCTCACCCACCCCCCCCCCCCCCACAGCCCCCCCCCACTCCCACCACCCCCCACTCCACCCAACCCCCCGCCCCCACCCCCCCCACCCCCCCAACCCACTCCACTACAAAATCTCGCCCTCCCCCTATTCCTACCCCCCCCCTCCCCCACCCCCCAACCCCCCCCCCCCCCTCCCACCCCCAACACCCCAACCCCCCCCACCCCCGCCCCCCCTCCACCCACCACCCCGACCCCTACACCCATCCCCCTCCCCTACCCCCACCCACCCCCCCCCACCCCCCCCTCCGCCACTCCTTCAACCTCCGCACCTCACCACCACCCACACGACTTCCCACAATCTACACGCACGCCCACCCTACCCACCCCGCCCCCCCCCCCCCTCTCCCCCCCCCCCACACCACACCAATACACCCCGCCCCCCCCCCACCCATCCCCCACCCCCCCCCCCCAAACCCCACCCCGCCCATACTGCTCCAACCCCCCCCAACGTCCACCAACCCCCCCACACCACCACCCACACCACCCCACCCCCATACAACCAACCCACCCCCCCCTCCCCCGACCACCGCCCTAAACCTCACCATTACCCCCCAACCCAAAAATCCCCCACCCCCCCCTACCCTCACCCCCCCCCCCCCCCACACCCCCCCCCCCCCCCACCACCCCCCCCCCCCCCTAACCCCCCCCCCCTCCCCCAACCCCATACCCACCCCCCCACCCCGCCCACCACCCCCCCCCCCCCCGAACCCCCCCACCCCCGCCCAGCCTCCAGTCACAACGCATCAGCCCGCACCACCCCCCCCCCCCACCCTCCCACCCACCACCACCAGCCCATCCCCACCCCAGCGAAACACCCACCCACCCGCCATACAGCAGCCCACCCCCCAACCCCTCAAAACACCCCCACCCCCCCCCCACACTCCCCATCTAACCACTCGCCCTCCCCCCCCCTCAGACCTTACACACCCGCCCCCTGCTCCCGCCCCCCGTCTCTCCCTCAACACCCCACCTACCCACTCTCCCCCCCTCCACCCCCCCACCCCCCAAACCCCCCACACCCACCCCGCAAGCCCCCTCCCACCACCCCCCCCCCTACTAATCCCCCCCCCCACCCCCCCACCCAGCTCACCCCCCGCGACCAATCCCCCCTCGCCCCTGCACTACACACCGCGCCCACCCCCCCTCCCCCTCCACCCCCCATACCTTCACAGCGCCCCCCACCCCACCCCCGACACCCCCCCCCACCCACCCCCCCCACCACCCCCCCCCTCCCCCCCCCCCCCCCCCCGCTCCCCCCACCACCCCCCCCCATCCCTCATATCCCCGTACCACCATCCACCTCCCACCTCCCCTCCCCCCACCCCCCCCCTAAATAACCCCCCCCACCGCCCACACCACCCCCCCCCCTCCCCCCCCCCCCCCACCCCCCCCCCCCCCCCACTGCCCTAACCTCCACCCCTCTCCCCCCCACCCCCCCGCCCCCCCCCATACCCCCCCCGCCCCGCCGCCGCTCCCCCCCCCTCACACAGCGCTCCCCCACCCCCACTCCCTCCCCACGCACCCCAACCACCCTTTTCCCTATCCCCCCCCCCCCCTCACAACCACCCCCCCTCTCAGCCCCCCCCATCCCGCAACGATCACCCCCCACACTCCTCAACCGGCCCTCCATAATCCCCGCCCTACCTCCCCCCCCCCCCCTCCCCCACCCCCCAATATCCCCCCTACTCCCCCTCCCTCCCCCTCCTCTCCCCTCGCGCACCCTCCCCGCCCCCCCTACCCACGACCCTACCCGCCCACCCCCCCCCCCCCCGCCCCCCCCTTCTCCTCCTCCACCAAGTAACCCCCCCACACCTCCCCCCCTCCACCCCCTATCCCCCTCACCACCACCTCCCCCCCACCAGGACCCCATCCCCCCAACCCCCACCACCCTCCACCCCCCCTCCCCACCACGCTCACAGCCCCCCCTGCCCCCACAGCCCCGAACATGCAAGACCTCCACTTCCCACCCACCCCCGCCCAAAAAACACTCTGACAAACACCTAACCCCGTGAACACCCCAGTCAAACACCTATCAACACCTCAAAAACGCAAGACCAAGACCCCGACCCCCATATAAAAGATAAAACCGGACAATTAAACGCAACGGCAAACCTGATCAAATTGAAAACAACAAACAAAGACCGAGACATCGTAAAACTCCATATTCATTGCCCACATGCCTAAAAAAAACTATGGAACACCTATGTAGCAACCCCCAAATGGCACAGTACAAAACACGACCCAAGTATGAGATCCCTGATGGGTGTTATGAATCCAAAAAGGGGTGACTTCCTGGAAGGTATTCGTCAGTTCACAACTTTGGGGCTTTGCAAAATGCAAACATGCCCCACCAAAATACTGCGTTCAAAGCCAATAGAATAGCGCTTCCCGTCCCTTATACCCCTCCATTCGCCCCCAAACAGCAGTTTACCACCCACATGTAGGTATTGCCGAACTTGGAACAAATTGCTTAACAAAGTTATAGTGATTCAATTTTTACCAGGAATCCATGTATATAAGAAACAATTTAAGCTAAAATAAGCAGATTATTGAAAAAATTTTTTTATTATTTCACAGAGCCTTAAGCTAAAAAAAATTGTGAAACACCTGTGGGGTCTAGTATACTCAAAGCACGCCCTGGATATATTCCAATTAATGGGTGTAGTTTCCAATAAGCGGTCTATTTAGGGGTGTTAATTAAGTTTTAAGCACCTTAAGGGTGTCCCCAACCAGAAAATGAGCGCTCAATAAAATCCCGTATTGAAAATGAGACCCCAGAGTATAGTAGGTGCTCCCCTATTCTGGGCTAATGGGTGAGCGCAAATAATGCACTAGGGCCACATATGGGAATATCTCAAAAACGGCAGACCTGGGGGAAATGATATTATTTTGCATTTACCCTAGACCACATTTACCGAATTCCAGTGAATAATGGATAAATATTGAAAAATCTGCAAAAAAAATGTGACATTTTTTAATTTCACCTCACTTTGCTTTCAATTGTCTTCTGTGAAATATCTGAAGGTTATCAAACTTCCAAAATAGTGTTGTAAATACGTTAAGGAGTCTAGTTTTCTCAGATGCGGCGTCACTTATGGGTATCTTACCATGCCGTGCCCCTCAAAGCCACGTCAGAACTGGACTGTGTGTCCCCTAAAAAAAATTATATTGCAAATTTCTTGAAAATGTGAGAAATTACTACTAAATTTTCTAAGCCCTCCTCTAATGTTTAAAAAAAAAAGACATTTAAAAAAAAAAAATGCAACCTATAGTGGAACATATGGTAATGCTAGTTAATTAAACTATATTGTGTTAATAATTTATCTGACTTGCACGCAGAAATATTGCAACTTTCAAAATCTCAAAATTTTTACCAAATTTTTTCATGAAATTTATATTTTCCAAAAAACAAGGATTGAATGGAAAAAATTTCTTACTAACATAAAGCACAAAGTTTCAAGAGAAAAACAATCTCTGAACACATGAATAGGTAAAAGTGTCAAAAAGTTATTCTCACATAAATTGACACATGTCAGATTTCAAAAATAGGGCTGTGTCAGGAAGGTCAAAACAGGCTGGGTCCTTAAGGGGTTAATGATATATTTATTAAAAGTTACTTTTTAGTTTGTTCTCCCTATCTGATATAGTTAATGTGCTATTAGGGAACGGTATTAACCTCTTTATTGTGGGATTATTTCTTTGTTGTTGTACACGGTAAGACAGACAAGGCTCAAGGAACGCTTTCTCTATAGGCAAATGGCACTAAAGATCCGGCACAAGACTCAGGAAGGGGCAGACTTACATAAGGGCAGCGACTGGCAATTCCCAATTACCAGTGCGCTGGCCCTTTAAATCTCACAGAGCCGGCGCACGCGCGCCCTAGGGAGCGGGGACGCGTGTGCCGGGAGACTGGAGCTGCAGCAGGAGCGCGGCCGGGTAAGTTAGCAGGGACCCGGCCGGCTGAGTGAGCGCCCCTGCTGCCCGACATGCGGGCAGCGGTGCCGCTCGCAAGGGGAACACGGGTTTGCCTGCGACCCGGGACGAGGTTCGCAGGACCACCCGTGACATTACCTCTCTGCACCAGTTCCAAGTCCAGTAGCGCCATCACTACAACATCACTTCTGCTCTGATGTGACTTCTGGTCCAAAGTACATTAGAATGGAAGCAACAGTGCTGGTGGATCCAAAGGCACCATGGAGAGGTAGGATAACCTTAAAAAGGACCAGAAACACTAATCATAACCACAGTTCAGGGTTATACACAGATTTAAAAAATGTGGGTTCTGACGATCCTGAAAAGTTTGGTCTAACTAGTGATGAATGAAATATTTGTGTAACACTGGTTATAATAGTAAAAGGCATCAGGTTTGCATTCAGCTTAAATATTTTGCTGTCTGAGTTTCTATTCTTAGGCTATGTCTTCACAGCACAGGAATACCGTCAGATTTTCGTCTGTTTCAGTATTTTGAAACCGCCCAGAATACAACGGTACAATGTGCTGCATAGAGAGCCATGAAAAACCCATGATGTAGTC
Organism: Phyllomedusa bahiana; assembly: GCA_025379985.1. NCBI lineage: Eukaryota > Metazoa > Chordata > Amphibia > Anura > Hylidae > Phyllomedusa > Phyllomedusa bahiana. Next base: position 26,787 of record JAODAL010023008.1, read on the forward strand.
AATACAGCCCAAGTTTTTAAATGTTGCATTAAAAATGTGGTGGAACAGGCAACATGTTGCAAAGTCCCGCGGTTTGTACGGGCCGACAGTAAAAACTAAACCAAACTTCATAGGACAAAATGCTGTCGACTTTCTAATGTATTTTGTCCTATGCTGTATGCACAAAGTCTTACTATGTTTTTCTTATTTTATTGTCACTAGTCGATAGTAAGCTCTCGCCCATGTCATTTTATTGTCATTCCTTTGTGTACGGTCTTTGTGACAACCGCTTTACATATCAAGAAATACAGACAATATTGTTACTCACTTTAAACTCCCTCTATGAGCCTTAGTACAGCTTGGCCTGAGCATGCATTACAAGGTCAGCCATGTATTTAACATGTAATGCTACATCTTCCCTGCATCAGCTGCTGTTGACCAAGGTTTACCTCGCAATAAAACTGATCATCAGTTGGTCATAGGGCTAACTTTAATATTAAAAGGGGTTTTCTTGGTGAGAGAACCCTAAACTCAGGGCTGAATACAAACAATAGAAGATCTAGTGAAAGTACAGTATATGGACCTATTATTATCTAATAGTTGATTAAAAGCACCGCCTGATATCTCTTTAACCATCCAATAGTAATTGTAACTGTCATGGGGGACGGCGCGGGTGCCGTCGCCCCCCTGCCCGCATGGGGTCCGGCACGGGTGCCGTCGCTCCCCGCGGCCGCTCCCCTGCCCGCAGGGGTCCGACGCGGGTGCCGCGGCCGCCCGCGACCATTCCCCTCCTGCCCAGGCTCCGGCGCCAGTCTACTTACCCGTCCGCGCTCCTGTGCTCCCTACTCCTGCCTGTGCCGGCCGCCGTGCGCGTACCCGCTGCTTAGCTTTGTCAATTACCTGGTCCTATATATTGTACGTGCCCCCTGCACTCTTTGCCAGATTGTTGGTGTGCGTCAGTTAGTCTTGAGAGAGTTTGGAGTCCTGTTTGATTACCCGTGTACCAGTCCGTTCCGCTACGTTTCCTGGCCTTGCCTGTTTGCCGCCTGTCTTGACCGTCTGCCCGTCTCTGACCACGAACCTCTGCCGCCCGTCCTGACCTCCTGCCCGTTCCCGACTACGTCTCTGGATTGCGACTCTGTACCACACATTACCCCGGCCGCCATTGCAAGCAAGTCACGTCAGGGGTAGCGACCTGGTAGCCTCACGCCGCAGCAAGTCCATCCCGCTTTGTGGCGGGCTCTGGTGAAAACCGGGGGCTACTTAGACTCCGCTCCCTGGTGTGGCTTAACTATCATCACTTGCGGTGGTCCAGCGAATCCACCAACCCGTTACAGTAACCCATGAAATTCATTAGCTCACTCCCTTAAATGCAGTCTAAGGCTATGTCTCCACTGCCCACAAAAACGTCAGTTTTTTCAGCGCTTTATAAAAACACTTAAAAAACGACTGTAAAGAGATCCCATAGAGTTTAATAGTAAAAACATTCTGTTGTCTCCACAGAGCGTCTTTTTTTCTGCTCATTTTATTTGCTGGTCATATTTTAAAACAAGTTGCAAAAAACTACTGAGCTGGGAAGAAAATTTACAAATATAATGCTATGCATTTCTGCAAAAAAAAAATTGCTAAATAACAGGCAAAAAAAGCAAAACGCACCAAAAAAACTAATTTTTTTTCAGCAGTTTTTGGCAATGGACAAAAAACGTAGTTTTCTGAACGTCGTGTTTTGTCCACTGCCGTGTACCCATAGCCTAATAGACAGCAGGGATCTGCATTTAGGGTTGTAGTTTCCCGTCCCCTGCATACTTGCTGGAGCCCTGTATACTTGCACGGGAAGAACATATGATATATATTTTTTTTTTAAACATATATTTATTTGGTTTCTCGTGAACTGCACAATAAACGTATAGCAGAGTGTGTACATTGTTTCTGATGGAGCGTAAAGACAAAGAGGTGATGACAACAAGAACAATGGTTATTGATGTGAGTTTCAAACTTGTCAAAGCGAAAGTAGAAAACCACTCGCCTTAAAAAGACGGGCGGGGCTCCCCAGACAGTCTAAACGAGGAACCAATTTTCAATTTAAGACAGAAGACAAAAACCAGACAAAACCGACACACGGCAAAATTACAAGAGAGGGAGAAGAAAGAGAGAGAGAGGCAAGAAAAAATCGTGGGGGGTGGGGGGGGGAGGGAAAGGTAGGGGCGGTTCACCACCCCAGTGGGGAAGGGAATCTAATTAGGACAGTATAGGATGTTCCTTAATTAGCCCTGAAGACCAGGAGTCAGTCCCCAAAATACACAGGCAGTTCTACCAAGGCTTATAGACGTGAATAAGAGTTAGCCTAGCGTAGAAATTCAAACATGTCTAGTCAGGTATATGGAGGCGCCCCAGAGAACCCGCTAGTACCCCCTCAAGATACCACTTGGTAAGCCTAAAAGGGAAGACCAGTGACCTAATGTCCTCTGAAGACATGCAGGCTTCTATGTAGGGTTTCCAAGTGGTGAAGAATTTTTCAGTTAAAGTCAATTTTGACGATTCTACTTCTACTCTCTCGAGATTGAGGTCCGTACTGACCAAACGCAGAACCTCTCCCACTCCTGGCATTGAGGTCTCCAGCCACTTGTTTAGAATGCAACGTTTCGCCGTGAGAAGGAGGATATGTAGGAGTGTGTGGTACTTGCTCAGGCCATTGAAGTTGTGGAAAAGGTAAAATGAAGGAGACAATGGGACATCCATGGCCCACTTTAATTTTAAGGTATCCCTCAGTTCTCCCCAAAATTTCTGTGAGTGGGGCATGTGCACATCCCGTGAATCAGGTCTGTCCTTGGTTGTGAGCATTTAGGGCAGGACAGCTTACGATTGGGGGCAAGTGGGTGGGGTGGGATGTTAAATCCGTAAATCGCTCGATGCATGAAACGGAAATAAGTTTCCCGCCATTTCTCGCTGATTACGTCCTTGTTGATTTTATTCCATCCCTCTATGGCTACCTGCGGAATATTCAGGTCTGGGAAATTCTCTTCCCAATTGGACATTAATTTATACGCTCTCTCTGGGAATTGTGACTCCCTCAGTTTTGCGTACAACAGAGAGAGGGAGTGTCGACAGGTCTGGGCGCCTACTAATTCGTCAAAGTCGTTCGAGGGAAATTCCTTGGTGAGAATAACTACTCTAGACCTAATAAAACTTTTAACCTGTGCGGAGGTAAGGAAGTGGGAGGTCGGAATGCTGTATAAGCTTTGAATTTCGGTCAGTGAGTAGTAGTATTACCTTTTTGAATGTTGAACAGGTGGCCCACGTGACTATAACCTTTCTCTTTCCATGTCAGTGGAGATGACGGGATCATTCTCACTCTGTGGGAGCTCTGGGTGACCAGATATCGCCATGTATTTGCTAAGATGGGCAGGGAGTTTAAATAGTTTACGGCTGATCTTCCAGGTAGCGATCGTGTCGCGCATTAGGAGAGTAGGTCTAATGGTGCGAGGAATGTTGGCAAATTTGGTGTGTAGAAGAGCCGAGAGGTCCCATGGGGAAGCGAGTGCTGACTCGGGTTCTGTGTTGGCATAGTGAGAGGTATTTTTAATCCAGTCTAAGCAATGTCTGAGGTTACACGCTATGTTGTACAGACGCACATCAGGAAGGTTTATGCCTCCCAATTTTCTGGGAAGCATAAGCTTAGTGAGGGCGATTCTCGGCTTCTTTCCTGCCCAGATGAATTTTGAGAATCCCGCCTGAATGATCTTAACATCTGAATGTTTCAGTAGTAAGGTAATGGTTTGAAGGGGGTGTAAAAGTTTTGGAAAGTTCATCATGCGGACGAGGCGGCACCTGGCTAAGAGGGAAAGAGGTAATTTTGACCATCTCAACTTTCTGATAATTTTCAGTATGAGGGGGGAAGTTGAGGTGAGTAAAATCGTTTCCGGCGATTTCCCTATGTAGACTCCGAGGTATTTAATGGATTTATTGGCTATGTTGATTGGGGTGTCTAGGTGGTCAAGTGAGATTGAACGTGAGTTAGGGGCGAGTCTCATAAGTTCTGTCTTCGATTCATTAATTGTAAAGCCTGAGAAGGTCCTGAATTGTCTCATGTGGTGGAATAAATGAGGGAGGTACCTCTCCGGATGTTTGAGGAAAAAAATTATGTCATCGGCAAAAAGAGCAAGTTTCTGCTCGTATGTTTTAACAGAGATTCCCTCAAAAATGGGAAAGGCATTGAGAAACCTAGCAAGGGGTTCAATTGCTAAATTAAAAAAGGTAGGGGGATCGGGGGCACCCCTGCCTAGTGCCGCATTGCAAGGAGAAGGGGGAGGGCAGAAAGCATGGGAGACTGATCCGGGCGGCCGGGTTGCTATATAGAGTGGACAGGAAGATGCAAAATGGTCCTGTAAGCCCAATTTTGTCTAACACTAGACAAAATTCTGGTCCAGCCACACCCAGTCGACCGAGTCAAATGCCTTCTCAGTGTCAACTGTGACTAAGGCCGAGTAGGGGTGGTGTATTGGAGCTTTTTTGACCTCATCCAGGATGAGTAAGACTTTTCTAATATTCGTTATCGCCGACCTCCCTGGGACGAAGCCTACTTGGTGAGAGCCAATTAGTTTGGGAATGAATGAAGCCAATCGGTCTGCAAGGATTTTGGAGAGCAGTTTAAGATCCTGGTTAATGAGAGAGATTGGGCGGTACGAGGAGGCTAGGGTCAGGTCTTTTCCTGATTTGGGGATAATCTTGATGTAGGCTGTGTTCATTGAGGTAGGAATAGTTGAACCAGATAGGTAAGAATTAAACAGAGACAGAAGAGTAGGGGTAATTTGGGCTTTCAAAGCCTTGCAGAATTCCCCGGTAAACCCATCAGGACCTGGGGCTTTATTCGCTTTCAATTTTCCAATAGCCGATTCTATTTCAGGCTCAGAAATTGGGGCCCCCAATATTGAAACCTCTTCCGCCGTGAGACCAGGGAGGTCGATACTTTTCAGCCACTCACGTGAGGCCTTCCTGTCTAGGTGTTCGTCAGTGTAGAGCGCCTGGTAAAAGGATCGGAGAATATCCGTCACCTTCCCACCCTCCGACACCAGACCTCCATCCTGATCCCTCAGCGAAGGAAGAGTAGGAGGGGGATGGTGGCCTTTAGCAAATTTCGCTAGGAGTCTACCTGGTTTGCTACCAAAGCGAAATAGTTTAGCCTCCATTTTAGATTTGGAAAAGAGTTCCTTCTTCTCCAACCAGTGCTCATATTCTCGTTTAGTGTTTTGCCTCGTAGTTTTATTCTCGGGGGAGGAGGATGCCAAGAATGCATCATAGGCCAAGTGTAATGTGTAAAGTAAAGTGGCTGATTTTGTCCAATAGTTGCCTCTTAAGTCTAGAGACGTATTCGATCAACCTCCCTCTGAGAACTACTTTGGCTGTGTCCCAGTATAACTGGGGAGTCTCTTGGTGTATTGCATTGTGCGAGTGAAATTCCATCCACCAGCCCTGCAAGGTCAACTGGAACTCCTCATCCTTTGCTAAGAAGGAGGGAAATCGCCAGATGAAATCAGTGCCTCGGGGGAAGCGATCCGCAACAGAGAGGATGACAGGGGAGTGGTCAGATATGACTAAGTCGCCGATCTGAGCCTCCCGTACTCTTGACATGAGCCCCTTTGAAACAAAAAGATAATCGATCCGTGTCCAGGTGTTGTGGGGGTGGGAAAAAAAGGAGAACTCACGTCCCTCAGGGTTGCGGATACGCCAAGCATCGCAGACGTCAAGGTTCTTAGCAAAGCTGGATAGATAGGAATTACTAGACTGTTGATGTGGTCTCGAACCTAGGTTTCCCCTCCTATCCTCCTGGGGGTGCATGGTGGAATTAAAGTTGCCTCCCAGGATTTTGAAGTCCGTGGTGTCGCTCAAAATAATGGGTTCTAGACCTTTGTAAAAGGTTGAACCTCTGATATTGGGGCCATAAATATTGTAGAGAGACCAGGATTCCTCCGCCAAACGCAGAGTAGCGTTACTCCACCTCCCCTCACTATCGTGTCTGTGGTTGAGAATCTGAGCGTTAACATGCTTTCCTATAAGTGTAAGCACACCTGCTTTGTTGTCTATTGCGGGTGAACCAATCACCTGACCCACCCACAGCCGCTTCATTCGCTCGAAATCTTGCTCTGGTAGATGTGTCTCCTGGAGGAATGCTATGTCAACTTTTAAACGTTTAAGGTGTTTCAAGACCATCAGGCGTTTGTTAGGGGAGCGTAGACCCTTGACATTCCAGGATACTACTTTCATTTTCCTGGCTCAAGAGAAGAGACCCAATGTGGCGGGGAAAGGGAGGGGGGGATGGAGAAAAAGAGAGGAGAAGAGAAGAAGAAGAGAGAAAAAAAAAAACAGAAACCAAGAAAGACACACAAACTACGTATAAACGAGAGGCTATGTTAAGCCTGGCACTCCGAGGAAGGAAAATAAGTCAAAACACAACAAGTTATTCCTCAGAAAATGTGCAAAGTGACTTCACTTCTTCCCGCCAAAAACTTGGGTATGAATTAACAAAAACTGAGTCAATAGTACGGAGGGAGAAGTCCTGGATTAATGGGGCCCAACTGACGGTGGCCCAAAAAATAGGTGATATATCAGAACTTGGCTGGTCGTGTCACAATTTGTATGGATAGTGGGGGTCTTTAAATGGTAGGGAACAAACAAAAAGTGAGGGAGACCCAGTGGGGGAAACATGCAGAGTCTCAGCAATAATAGATTTCAGCCCTTAAGCCTTGACATCCCCCCTATGTAGGGAGTTCAGAATTTAGCGTCAAGGCAATAAGAGTCCTGAGTACGACGATTCCCGAGTGAGGAGGTTAATGATGTTCTCAATGTCTCACTCGATCATTTTGGAGGCTTGACGCATTCTCTGCTCCTTGGGGCTCGCGGTACGAGAAGAGTGAGAGGGGCCAGGATCATCCTCCGCGGTGTTCAGGTGGTCCCTAAAGGTAAAGGAGGGTCGGGGCGGCGGGGAGGAGTGACAAGAGAAGGAGGAGAAGATGATCTGGGACGTTTCCTAGTCTCCCTGTCAACAAATCTTTGTGCTTCTTCTGGGGAATAAAATGTCGAGATGTTGCCATTTCTGTGTAACACTTTTAAGATTGCCGGGTAGAGAAGGGCGAATTTTATTTGTTTGCGGAACAAGGCAGAACATATGGGTGAGAATGTCCTGTGCTTGCGGACTACTTGCGCTGAGAAGTCTTCAAAGACTAGTATTTTTCTTCCCCTAAAGATGAGGTCGGATTTAAGTCTTCGGAAAGCTCGCAAGATTGCCACTTTATCCGTGAAATCCAAAAATTTAGCAATGATCTGACGCGGGCGACCAGACAGTTGTGAGAGATTTTCAAGGCGGGAGGACGGTTTAGCGCCACTTCTCAGATCAGGACCGATACGATGTGCTCGCTCTACCTTGCAGGGACCTCTCAATCCTAGTGCCTCTGGTAGGTCTCTCTCGCATAGGTTTATTAATTCGTTAGCCGGAATCGCCTCTGAAACTCCTATAATTCGCAAATTGTTCCTTCTTGACCGATTTTCAAGGTCTTCCAGCTTATCTTTTAACCGCTTATTTTCCTGAGCCAAGTCGGAAAGATCAGTGCAAACCTTGTCCATGTCACTGGTGAGGTCTTGAAGCTGCATGTCATGGTCATCAAGACGTTCGGCTTGGATTTTGATGTCTGCTTTTACTTGAGCTACCATACGTGCAACAGATGCGGTCAAGGAGGCTTGGAGATCCTCTGAAATCTGTTTTGTTACCTCCGTGACTATCAGCGCAAATTGAGAGCTGGAAGGGTCAATCTGTACGAGGTTCCTACCCAGGATGGGGTGCTGGTCCGTGTACGGAGCTGAAGTGGTTGCTGGGGGGTTTGTTGGCGTAGCCCAGTCAGGGGGATGGGGCACAACTGGCTGGAGGGATTTGCTGTGGCACCAGGCAAGGAGGCTCAGGGGAGGCTGGAGGTTGCTCTTTGCTGTCCTTCCCTGCTTGTTTAACATTTTTATTTTTATTTCGCCCCATTTTGCAGACAAATTTTTCCATGGGCCATTGGATTGTAGGACTGGCTGGGCCTGTGGGTAGCTTTGTTACTTGCAGGACTGAATGACAGGGTAAGGTAAAGAGGTCCTCTTAATCTGAGCACTGCCAGGGAGGTAAAGAGCTGTGTCTCTGTGTAGCCAGAGGGAGTAGACCCAAGGTTTAGGGTCTCAGGTGCACTGTGCTATGTGCCCCCTGAAGCGTGAAACAGTCCCCAGGAGTTTATGGCTTTTGGTGACAGGCAGAGGGGAGAGTTTCCAAGAGCTCCCTAGTGATGGATGGGGCCGAAGGGAGCTTATATCTAACTTGCCCCTGTCGTACCTGGCTGCCGGTTTCTTGTCAGTCTTTGCCAGTGAGGCCTGACGCTGGTGAATCACGCCTGGGTCTCTGCTCCGGTGTCCCCTGGTGAGCGGGTGATTAAATCAGAGCGCGGGGCTGACTCGCCTGTCAGTCGCACAGTGCGGAGCTCCTGCTGTGGGTCTCCAGCTGCAGCTGCACTCAAGCAGGCGGAGATCAGGCCGGGCGCCCGAGCGTGCGGAGGTCGCGGGCTTTTAACTCTCCCCGCAGTCACGGCTCCTATGCTGGCGTGCGGCCGTTCCAGTCACCTCCGGTGAGTCCCCAGAGGTTCAGTGTTCGTTGCGGGCGACAGGCGGGCTGAATTAGCGGGTTTAGCTGGCGGTTATGTCCAAAAATCCAGGAGCTCCTGCTCTAAGCTTCCAGCATGGCGGCGCCGAAACCGGAAGTCATCGAACATATGATATTTTCACCTTTACTGTCTTTATCATATATTACGCCAATTTTTGCATCCACATTACAGCCACAAATTATGGACCAATTACAGGTCTAATGTCTGGAACTAAAATCATTATAGCAATCTATAATGCTGTTCGTTGGGGTTAATAGACCTAATCTTTTTGGCCAAAGGTCCAAAAATGTATCTGTATAACTGGTCTATAAGTCATTGACATGAAACCTTGTACTCTTTTTTTTTTTTTTAAGATTACATTACCAGTTTTCCACATTAATTCTTTATTGTGTTCCATGGCTATGTGATAGCGTGGGTTAATGGGGAATCAGGAAAAACATGTATCACTATTTTTCTTGGTAAGAAAATGAGTGTTTTTAATTGACAGAACAAAATGAGAGTGAGCGGGAAAGAGACGTGCCTTTATTTTTGTTTTCTTTTTGGCAGGATAACAGAAACCTCACTAACATGGTGGCATTGTAGTATTTATTTCATGATACCCCAGGGAGCTATTGTTTAATGGTATTTTAACACAGGGCACACACAGACTCATCTATTCTGCAAACACAAAGAAGCAGCCTACTTTTGTGCTAGGAGTAAGTGGCCCTGCACAATGCTCACTGTAATAGACATGGACTAGTATTTACTGAACATCCGGGTCACTTACTCCTATGGTAGCCAACACGACCATTTACTGAAAATGTTCTGCATCCATTAGGCAGAACTAATGTCTTGGTGTGCACCTCAATGCTGTCCTGAAAACAAGTAGTATTTCAATGTAGGATGGAATGCTGCTGCTAGCATATGTGATATCTGCTAACCTGATCTCGTTGTGAAGATTTTTTTGTAGTAGTTATCTTATACTGGAGGGGTTCTTCAGCCAAGTGGTAGTTGCTTTACACAGCAGAAGGGTCCACACATGGAGTGTACAGGTAGAGCAATTTAAAGATCAGCAGCCACCACAAGGTGCCCCGCGGAAGTTCTTGAGTTACATATATAAAAAAAGCGAGGAGGAAGTCACAGAACTCTGATGGTAGTAGTTGTAGATGCTGAACCTCAGGGTGGAAAAATACCATAATAGTGTATCATGTCGAGTATACCGAGAGGTAGCAAGAGTTGGTCACCTTAGTATATCTGAAGAATGGCACAGAGCTTAAAGGGGTTGTCTCGCTACAAGGATTGCTGCTTTTTATGTTAAAGATCTTGCAAAAACAAGTCACTTTGCAATATGTGTCCATTAACAGTGTCCTACCTATTCCTAGATATCCCCTCTTGTATGTGCTGCATCAGCTCCTCAGGTCGCTATAGCTACAGACCTGTTTACTCTCTCATGATAGGCTGCCAGCACTGGTTGCTATCGCTACAGACCTGGATTCTACTGCAGCCTAGTGAAAGCCAGTAAACACGCCCCTGAATTCAAAATGAAACCAAGAAAACAGGAATGAGGTAAGAAGAATCGATGTAGTGAGACAACCCCTTTAAACTTGAATGTAATGTAGAGGCTCACTTCTCTCTTGGTCTCCTTGATCAGCACCAGACCTTCTTAATTATATGGAAAGGTTTTGAGTCCCTGGCCTTACAATTTACAGAATATCTCAGCAATAATAACTGGGGTATCAATTTCTCTCCCAATTTTGCAGATCATGCGATTGAAACAGATAGTACACTTAATAGGCTGAGTGCCTTAAAGGGGTTTTGCCAGGACATGCCTTATCTGCTAAGAAGCAATTGTAAACAAGCCAAGCTGAGCTAAAAGAGAGAGACACAGCCAGAGCACAGAGCCGTGCATAAGGGATCGTGTGAAATGGTCACTCAAATAATCAAACTACAACTGGTGGATTCTGTATACAAAAGACAACACCTTTTCTCCACAGCAGCTTGAAAGCTTCTTCATGTTCCCTGCCATCAGATAAAGCAGGGATCTATTCAGATAATCACACTACAACTAGTGGATTCTGTATACAAAAGACAACATATTTCTACCCGGTGCCTTGAAAGCTTCTTCAGCTCCCTTTCATCAGATAAGAAGTGTGCTCTGCGCAAGCCCGGCCAGCAGCTCTTGTCAAGTCGTATCTAATAGAAGCTTTTAAGTAACTAAGGGCAGGTAAGGCAGCCTGTAGCTCTCTCAGACTGCAATTTTTGTAATCACATATATTTAGAAAAGTGATTAAATACCCATTTTGGAGGATCCCACGTCAACATTACATTGTGGCAAAACCCCTTTAAATTCAGTGCCTAAAACAACTTCCATTGGAGTCCTGTGACTTCCCACTTTTTACTCAATATTGTCTTGATCCATTCACACCATCTTATGTAATTCTGGCCACTGCAATTGATGCTTACTCTGTTAAGATGTAACCTGTAGGTCAGGGCTTAGATGGTGAATAATAGAGGTTGCTATCTCAAGACAAAAGGCTACACTTGCAATCCACATGTGACATGTGGCATGAGACATGTGCCAAGGTTAATGCTGAGGACCTGAACTTTTTACAATACCTGATTCCATTGGGTTTTACTTCTTCTTACCATTTCCTAACATAGCACAGCTGAAATAGTATTTCTCTTTTCCCAGAAGCCTTTCGGAATATTTAAATTTAGCAGAGCATAAAGGCATAAGGGCGACATGTCTGATTTTTGGCACCTAGGTGCCATTTTTTTTAGCACAAAAGTAGTGTAGAATGTGCTTGAATCTATGATCCCGATCTACTGCGAGTCATTAATCAGGCGCATTTTAAAGTGGTTTACCTGTTCCAGAAGTAATGTGCCTGGATTTGCAGAACTAAAGCTATAAATGTGTAGCTTCGTACGGTTGTAGTGCGACACGCCTCCAGCACGGCCCCTGATCTCAGGTGCATTTCAAAGTGCAGCGGGCGCTTTGTAATGCGCATGAGACTGGAGTGCGCCCATTTAAAATATATCAAACATGGCTGAAAAGACGCCAGCCCCGTTCATACATGTCCCCTTAGGTCTCCACACACTGACATGGTGCTTCCCTCTAATAAGATACATTACCCCTTCTGAGCCTAATCCCAGAATAGGCATTTATGGTAAATGCTCAAGATATGCTTTAAATGCCTAATGGTTACATGTCCAGCCATTAAAACCATCTCATCAGGAGGGCACCCTATTCCCCATCTTGGAAAAGGATCCATGAGATAGAGTTAAGACAATTTGCCTTAAAGGGGTCATCTCATTAGAGCCAACCATTTTCAAAATGCAGTCTCCAGATATCAGCTAATCACCTTGATCCTGTTCCTGACACGCCTGGAAAACAGCTGATTATACTAAGGAAATTCTAGGCCGGCCAGGCATTGTCCCTTCTGTGGCCACTGCCGGAGGATATGTAGTATAGGAGCATGTTCACATGACAGATTTGGATGCAGAAATTCTACGTGTATTCTGCTTCCAAATCCAGTTACAATCTGCTTCCCATTTACTGCAATGGGAAATCCATGTGACTGTGCAGATGACAAAGAACTTCTCAGCGTGGTGCGGGGTTTCAGCCCAGAGGAAGTCACTATTTTTAGCACAGGAACAGGTATTGGTTTAAAAAGTAAAGAAATGTTTATTGTCTCCTCCACTTTAACTAAACAAAACTCTTCCTTCCGCACATCAGACAGTAACAAAAACAGGTAAGTAAATTAAAGCAACCTCACCAAATCTTGGTGCAGAGTTCGGCAGGAGCTTAGGCAGCTTTGTTTCAACACTCTCAGTACCAAAAGCCCAGTCCTCTAGCTTTAAGGCTATGTTCACACAGCTCACCACACTGAACTGCTTCAGGTGTTTTTATCAGACCTGTAAGGTTATGTCTACAGAGTACAGCAATACTGGGGGATTTGTGGCGGATTCAGTATTTTTAAACCACTGAGAATCCTACAGTACACTGTGCTGCATAGACAGCAATGAAAAACCCGTGGCGTAGTCTATACAGCATGGTTGTTTAATCAGCGTGTTAAAAATCTGGCGGAATACGCAACATGTTGCATATTACACTGAAGTCCCGCAGTTTGCCACCGGATTCCCATACATAATTGTACGGCCCGACAGCAAAAACTAAAACTAGCCGAGTTTTTTTGCACAAATCAGCGCCAAAAACCGCAGTCCTTCATAGGACAAAATGGCATCAGCTTTCCAAAATTTTTTTCCATTAGTGACTGAATAAAAGCACTGTACTGTTCCTGACTATAAACCATTACACTATTACCACTACTACCAATATGCCCGCCATACAGTGACATATAAGTCATTGCAGTACAGTTTCATCCAGTGACTCCTAGCTGACATCTTCTCTGATGGGAGTCATTCTCTTTCCCTTTCTCCAACCACTCTGGACCACCATGACGACTTCTCACAATCATAACTCGTTACTGCAGAATTAACCACACAAACATCTTAGACTCCTCACTTTTTCAGCACCTCCTAAACTGTTCCCGACTCTGTACAAAATCCCTATACGGTGAAACGTGAAGTGGGGGTGCTATGCAGCAATAGGTGGTGGTGAGGGGATTTTAGAATGTTAGAATGTTAGGTAGGGGATGTTTTTTGTATTGGCCATATAACACAATGATAGGTTGCAGGGGTGGTTGAGAACGTTCAGGCCACAGCTTACATGCACAGTCTTCTGGGGGAGACAGTGGGCTGTGGTGCAGCTGTTACCTGTACTCTGTCCCCTGCACCTCCAGACGATCAGCTATCACCTTCAGTGGATAGAGTTTAGTACTAATGTGTTTTTTAATGTTTCAGTTTCTTTATTTAAAAATCTACATTGGATTCATTGGACTATGTTGGGCTAACGTTGCAAGTATTTCTTTAATAAAATGGTGATGGGGAGTGTTTATTTATATAAACAGTTTTTTTTTCTGTTGTTTCTGTGTATTTTTTTACTATTTTATTCCAGTTTTTGTAATGGAGGTGTCTAATCTCTTCATTACTATTGCTGGGTGTCAGCCAGCAGTGTTTTTTGTCACTACAAGGCTGTCACTAACCCCCTGTCACTATTACTTGAGTACATAATGCACCAAGGGTGCTGGGAAGAGCCATGTTATCGTCAGAGGGGAAGCATCTAATGTGATGGTCCTCTTCTGGGGTGGCTGCAGATTGGTATTTTTAGGGTGGGAAAGGACCAATATTTATGGACCTACCCATCTTGATAGTATCAGCCTGCAGCTGCCAGATTTACCTTGTCTGGTTACAAAAAATGTGGGGTCCTACATCATTTTTGTTTTCATCCTTTGTTTATTAAATATCTACAAATAACAAATTATTTAAAAAAAATGTGGGGTGACCCAATTTTAAATAACCAGCCAAGTTAAAACTGATAGCGGGGCAGCCTATAATCAAGGGAAGGTCCATTGATTTTGGCCCCTTCCCATCCAAAAAATCACTCTCGGTATCCAAAAGTGGCCCATCACAATAGATCCAGGGGTTTGAATAGCTTATTCAGCATCTGGGAAAGCTGGGTGCCATCCCTCACAGCAGGCACAGAGAAAAGCTGTTTGCCTGCAGTGGTGGTTTAGAAGAACCTTTTTTCCTAACACTGGATAGGCATTCATCCCTGAGAAAGTGGGTACATCCCACAGCGGGCAACCAGTTTTTGAGTTTTAAAAGGGAAAAAAAAGTATGGTGCTTGTGTGTCCCAAAAAATCAATTAGTTTCCCCTTAGGCAAGATAACAAATTTAAAAACCAAAAAAAGAAAAGCATAAAAAAAAATATTTTCCCTTTTAAAAAATAATTTTTTATTGAATAAAAATTTAAAAATACAACCACCCTATCACAGATAGGGACACTCCACATAAAATAACGGGGGAATCTGTCCCTATATTACAAATATTGGTACTTTCCTTGCGAAACCCCCCCCAAAAAGGGGGGGAACCCCACCCAGTACCTAAGCAGTCCCCCAAAACTCACCCTCCCTATATACTAGTAAGGGGGGGGTAAAATGTGAAGTAAGGGGAAACCCAAAATGTATTTTCTATACATACAAATTAGCTTAATCAACACACCTAATCCCAAAAAAAGGCGTTCAAAACAAAACACCTATATTCCCCGTCCCCTATTCTTATGTAAAAGGGGGGATATAATTTGGTCGGGGGAAAGCCCCGAAAAATGTTGTTTCTTAAGGATTGGGGTTATATCAATACACCACATCCCCCAAAAAAGGGGTTCAAATAAATCTATGTATCCCCAAACCCTTTTGTCCCCCAAACCAGGGACTCCCCCAGTGATAAAAAAAAAGCTTAGTAAAAAAATATTCACCTTTAATCAACAAAAAAATTTTAAAAAAGGACCTGACCCTCCCCTGATTCCTTGGAGGTAAATTGTTAAATTTGCCTCCGGGGTGGTGTTCCCCTTCATATCAATCGAAAACAATAAAAAAAGAACATAAGAACCAAACCCCAACCCCATTTAACCCCCCCAAGGCAAAACAATATAGGTACCTGTAAAGTTTGGGGTTTACTCCCCGTGGGAACAAAAGTTGTTGGTGCCAAAAATGTCCCACCCTAATGGGGAAAAACCCAGATATTTAAACCTTCCAACTCCTCCCCTAAAAAAAAAACCCCCCCCGTCTCCTACTCCCCTCACTAAAAATGTACCCCGCGCAAAAAGGAATTCATTTTGGCGTCATAAACAGCCCGCGAGTCCAGATTAAAGACATGGCCCCCGTTCGTTTTAGACATATAGATTTTCGCCTGCGCTAAACGGGCATCGATTAGTCAAATTGCGCATCGCAAACCACCCGGGTCGCCGTGAAACAGAGCTCCGGTCAGAAATAAGGCAATTTCAAAGGAACAATACACAAAGCCCCCTGTACTTTTTAATTTTAAAATAAAACTTACCTGAATTGGTCAGTGAACCTTTTTGATTTATTAGCCAAGAAATGCTCAGTTCACTGGCGCACCCAGACTAAGACAAAATGAATCTCGCCAAAACGGGATATAACAGATGTATCCCCTAATGTATAAATGTGAGTGCTTTATGGTATAAATGGATCTAAAAAAATAGGTATTTGGCATAAAACGGCAAATATTTGCTAGGGAGTCCGTATTTTCAACAGAGTTCGTGAAAGAATGTATATAGAGACCAGATAAGATGTTACAGGAAACATGTAAAGACAAGTGACTCATTCAGACCCTTCGGATGAACACTATTTAACCTATAGATCCATTGTGTCTCCCTCTGTAAAATCAACTTGTCCCAGTCCCCTCCTCTAACCGGAGGTTTCACTATATCAATACCTTTAAATTGCATCGCATCCACCTTTCCACCATGTTTTTCCCAGATATGTCGCGCAATAGGTGTATCACGTTGATTTTTAATATCACCGATGTGTTCCCCTATCCTCCTCCTAAATTCACGACGTGTTTTGCCAACATAATTTAGTCCGCATGGACACGTGGCCATATAGATAACACCCACAGACATACAATTGATGAATCCCTTGATGTTATATTTGGATGGATTCTCACCACCTCCAAATGTTTTACTGTTGACCACATACTGACAAAATTTACAGGTGCCACATTTGAAGCACCCATTAGGTTGCCTACCCAACCAAGTCTCCCTTTGTGGGGCCACAAAATGACTTCTTACTAGACGGTCCCGTAGGCTCCGCCCCTTACGGTAGGTAATAGATGGTACAGCGGGCAGTATCTCTTTTAGGATCTCATCCTGCAATAGGACCCCCCAGTATTTCCTCACAATTTCATACACCATATCTGCCTGGGAGTTGTACTCTCCAATAATTCGCAGATCATTTCTTATACCACTCCCAGAGTCAGCCATCTTTGTCTTAGGGACGAGGAGACTTATACGGTCTTCAAACATCGCCTTTTTATAAGCTTCTTTAAGAGATGATTTAGGATAGCCCCTTACTCTAAATCTTTCCTCCAGATCTTTGGCTTGACTCTTAAAAGTGGTGATATCGGAGCAATTCCTCCTTAGCCGCAGATATTGCCCCCGAGGAATCCCTCTCATGAGGGGTCTAGGGTGACAACTGTCCCATCTTAGGAGGCTATTAGTGGCGGTATCTTTCCTGTAAACCTTAGTGCTCAATGTGTGATCAGTGTTCTTTGATATGGTCAAATCCAAGAAGGGTATAGTGTATTCATTAGAAGAAAACGTAAATTTTAAACCTATTGAGTTCTGATTAAGAGAGCCCACAAATGCAGCAAATGTCGACATATCCCCTCTCCACAGTACAAAAATGTCGTCTATGAAACGTGCCCATAAGACGACACGGTCAGTCCAAATATTATCATCATCCTCATTGAAGACAATCGTGTTCTCCCACCAGCCCAGGAGCAAATTTGCGTACGTGGGGGCCATCGGGCTCCCCATCGCAGTGCCCCTGAGCTGGTGGTAGATTTTACGATCGAACACAAATATGTGGGTCTCCGAGGAGAAACGCAGTAGGGACAGTATGAATTCATTATGATTTCTGAACTGAATCCCTCTACTGTCAAGGAAATACTTCACCGCTTCCAATCCTTTTTCATGCGGAATTGAAGAATACAAAGCTTCCACATCTATGCTGCATAATAGGACGTCTTCATCAACCACTACACCTTCTAGTTTAAGGAGCAAGTCTGACATATCCCTAATGTAGGAGGGTAAAGAGGTTACAAAATCCCTCAAATGTTTGTCGACATAAACACCTACATTCTGGGTTAGACTTCCTATACCTGACACTATTGGTCTGCCCTTGCTGTCTGAATGTTTATGGGACTCCAACACCCAAGCAATCCTCCATCTGTATTGCTTAACCCCTGCTCTGCTGTTTTAAATGTAATGTTATGAATTTGTGCTATAATAACTCTGTTTGCATCTCCTACTGTGAAAAGAGGACTCAATGCCCACCTATCCTCACTTGCAAATCACCTTCTGCTCAGAAAACATCCTCCACCCCCCCCACTTCTTGTTACACACCTGGTATCTGATATAAGAGAGTTTACTATATAAGTGCACATGTTAGGTCATTCTTGACCGGTCATTGATGCAATACCATAGATGCAATATTCATTAAGTGCTATTCCATAAGTGGCGACTTCAGAATTATACCAGAATTGAAGCCAGAAATGAACCAGGAATGACCCAAAGGTAACCATTAGATTAGTCTGCTTTATGTCAGACCCCCCCCAAAATGCACTTCTATGCCACTATAATCACTACCCCCCTTTAAGTCCTCAAACCCCTTGTCTATCCTCACACACCCAAACACTTGGCAACGACTTCCATATCTCCCCGTCTATCCTACCCTCACACCTGACCTCTGCTCTCCACCCTTTCACAGCTTTAAAAACCCTCTCTCACAAAACCTACACAACCCCCTTTTGCTCTATCCCACCCCACACCTCCTCACACTCCCCCTGCTTCTTCTTGCTGCTGGGGACATATCCCCAACCCCGGGCCGCCTCAAACACCCCCAATTTTATTTCACCTGCCCCTTACAGACAAGAAGCACAAAACTGCCACAACCCCTTAAATATAAAGCCATTCCCTCACCGCCGCTATACCTATCCCCATGTCTGGAGCTCTCTGGAATGCACGTTCTGTAAGCAACAAGCTTTCTTCGTCCATGACCTCTTCATCTCCCGCAACCTAACCTTTCTTGGATTTAACAGAAATTTGGCTGACACCTTCTGACACAACCTCCCTGCTTGCACTCTCTTACGGCGGGCTTCAGTTTCCCCACACCCCCCGCTCTGGAAGTAAACATGGCGGCGGGTGTCGGCCTTTTTCTGTCAGATACCTGCTCTTTTGTCCCCATCCACCACTACCTTCCCTCACCCTCCCCTCCTTCGAGGTGCACTCCGTCCGCATCTACTCCCCCTCCAACCTCCAAGGGGGCTGTTGTTTATCGCCCCCCAGGCCTCCCAAACCCCCTTTCCTCGCCCACTCCGCTTCCTGGCTCCTTCACTTTCTCTCCACTGACATCCCCACTATTATCATGGGAGATTTCAACATCCCAATCGACACCCCCTGCTCCACTACTAACAAATTCCTGTCACTCTCCTCCTTCCTTGGGCCCTCACCCAGTGGACCTCTGGAGCCATCATAAAGATGGACACACACTGGACCTCATCTTCACCCCTCTGTCCTCTATCTAACACCTCAATCTCCCCTCTACCCATCTCTGACCACAATCTGCTCACCTTCTCCACCAATTCCACCACACCTGCCCCCCCGGCCCCCAGTCTACTGCTCCCCGTAGAAACCTACAACCCCTTAACCCTCACACTCTCTCTGAATCTCTTTCCCCTCTCTACCATATCCTCATTTAATGACCCTGACACAGCCACCACTTTCTACAAAAACCCAACAATCATTTCCCACTCTTGAAAATGGTCGCCCCTCTCACACACAACAAACACGCAAAAACCAACAGACAACCCTGGCACACAGACTCCACCAAACATTCTGGCGAGCTTCCAGAATTGCCGAACGCCGCTGGAAGAAAACCCGCTCCACCGACGACCTCGCCTCATACAAACATTCAGTGCATACTTTTAAAAATCTGCACTCTCATCACCCAAAACAGACTACTTCACCACCCTCATTTTCCTCCCTGTCTCACAACCCCAGACAACTGTTCAAAACCTTCACGCTCTCCTCCGTCACCAGAAACCCCCCTCCCCATCTCTCCTTTCAGCAGACGACTTCGCCACTCACTTCCTAACTAAGATCAATCTCATCAGACAAAGCTTCACCCCACAGTCCCCTCTGTCTATCTCTTTTCCTGCAGTGTCCCCACATCCCACCTCTACACCTGCTCATCACCACACCCTCCTAACTTGCTCTCTACTGCCACTCATGACAACCTCTCCACTCTACTGCCCAAAAATCCAATTTCACTACCAGTAATCTTGACCCACTGCCATCTCACCTCATCCCGGGCCCTTAGTGCTGTTATCATCCCAGCCTCGCCACTCTCTTAAACCCTTTTCATTAACCTCTGGCATCTTCCCTTCATCCTTTAAACATGCGACCATCACACCCATCCTTAAGAACCATCTCTTGACCCCTCTTGTCTGTCCAACTATCGCCCCTTCTCACTGCTTCCATTCGCCTCCCCCCAAACTCCTCGAACAACACGTCCATCTTCAACTTTCCTCTCATCTATTCACCAACTCTCTCCTTGACCCACTGCAATCTGGTTTCCGACCCCACCACTCTACAGAAACCGCCCTAACCAAAGTCACCAACGCTAGCAAAGCCAAAGCCTCACGCCACTACTCTGTGCTTCTCCTCCTAACCTGTTTCCCCTGCCTTTGGGCACTGTCGGGCCATTCCCTCCTGCTACAAATCCTCTGCTCCCCCGGCATCACGGACTTGGCTCTTTCCTGGATCTCCTCCTACTTCACTGATCCCGGACTTTCAGCGTTCTCACTCACGCACCACCTCCTCCCCCCCGGCCTCTCTCTGTTGGGGTACCCCAGGGTCTGTCCCGGGCCCACATATCTTTTCTATCTACACTAGTGGTCTGGGTCAACTAATAGCATCGCATGGCTTTCAATACCATCTGTATGCTGATGACACCCAACTCTACATCTCCGGCCCAGATGTCACTTCTCTACTCTCCCGGATCCTGACTGTTTTCGTCCCTATCCTCCTTCTTCTCCTCACGTCTCCTGAAGTAAACGTGAGAAAACTGAATTCATCATCTTTACACCATCCAACTCCCCCCCACCACCCGATCTCTCTATCACAGTCAATGGCTACACTCTCTCACCAGCTCCACAAGTCCGCTGCCTTGGGATAAACCCCTTTACTCCAATCTGTCCTTCAAACCACACATCCAAACCCTCACATCCACCTGCCGCCTCCACCTGAAAAATATCTCCGTATCCGTTCTTTCCTTAACTTGAAAGCACAAAAATGCTGGTCCATGCCCTCGTTATCTCCCGCCTAGACTACTGCAACATCCTTCTCTGTGGCCTCCCAGCTAGCACCCTCACTCCCCTCCAATCCATCCTTAACTCTGCTGCCCCTCTGATTTTACCTCTTCTCCTCGCTACTCCTTGCCTCTCCCCTCTGCCAATCCCTTCACTGGCTTCCCATTGCCCAGCGAATCCAGTTCAAGTTAGCAACCTTGCCTACAAGGCTCTCCATAACCATTTCCCCTCCATACATCCCCTTTCTCTAATTTTCCAGATATCTCCCCTCACGCAACCTCCGCTCCTCACAGGACCTTCTTCTCTGCTCTCCCTTATCAGCTCCTCACACAAAACCCTCTCCAAGACTTCTCCCGTGCTTCATCCACACTCTTGGGAAATCACTGCCCCAAAACCTCAGACTCTCCCCCACTCTCACCAGCTTCAAAAGGGAACCCTGAAAAAACCCCTTTCTTCAGGATTGCCTATAACCAACAATAACCCTGCTGTCACTACACTATCCTTAACCCTGTCTGCCCCTCACCTTCTGTCTCTTCCCACCTTCCTCGTAGACTGTAAGCCCTCACGGGCAGGGACCTATCGCCTTCTGTACCAGTTGTTAGTTAGTAATTTGTCACCTTTGTACTTGTTTGACCTATGTTATGTATGAAACCTGAATGTACAGCGCTCTGGAACCAAGGGCGCTCAAAAATAAATAATAATAATAATAATAATAATAATTAACCCCCTTATGTACTTTAGGCAGACTATAGAAGGTTGCCCTTCTTGGAAAATCAGGTAATAGGAACCCATATTCCTGTTTGCTTATCACATGATTGCATAAAGCCTCATCCAGCATGATTTTCAACTGAGCCAAAAGGGTCATGGTAGGATCTTTTCTAAGTGTCTCATATCCAGACCTATCTTGTAAGAGGTCCAGACACATTTTGTGATATTGATGGACATCCATAACAACTACATTCCCCCTCTTGTCCGCCGGCTTTATGATGATTGAAGTGTCTCCTTCCAGGTCCTTCAACGCCTGTCTTTCAGATTTTGACAGATTACTAGATCTATTCCTGACATGTGCTGTGTCCCTTCACCCGTAGGCAAGAAGTATTAGGAATGCCATCTTTGTACATCCTTCTGTATTATTTAAATAGTGCAGAACGGTATACATGTCATCACGCCCTCTAGTGGTCAAATACAGTAGGAGGACTTTAAGTACAAGTGTAATTAAAGTTTTAAATATAACAAAAATAAAAAAAATTTATTATGGCATTTTGGTATTTTACACATAACACCGTTGAAGGAAAAAGCCAAAATTGTTGGATTTTTGGTTATTTCGCATCCCCAAAAAATTGGAATAAAAAGTGATCAAGAAGCTGTATGCATTCTAAAATGGTAGTAATAAAAACTACAATTCAGCCCACAAAAAAGATTCCACATTCAGGTTGGAAAAACCAAAAAGTTATCAGTTGCAAAAAATGGCCCTGCATACCCCCCTTTGGGACCGGGAGGATTCCATGACAGCGAACATACAGGTGTTTCTGCAAGCTTTCACAACGTTTTTGAGGAACCAGGGTGTATGTCTTCTGCAGGAGCAGTTCTGCTTCGCCTCACTCAGGGCAACTCTTCGGTGGGTCAGTATTCGGTTCAATTCCGCACACTAGCCTCAGAGCTTGAATGGAACAACGAGGCCCTTGTACCGTGTTTCCCCGATAGTAAGACACCCCCGATAGTAAGACGTAGCGGGGAGTTTAGGGAGGTCGACTAATGTAAGACGTACCCCGAAAGTAAGACGTAGTAAACTGTACGTTGTCTGCGCTCGGGCGCTGCGATGGCCCGGGCGCCGACAGGGACGCTTCAGCTATATGCGGCTCCTCAGGGAGCGCATATAGCTGAATGCCGAGTACAGCGCACAGTGTCCGGGCGCTGCGCTGGCCCGGGTACTGTCCGCGATTCCTTCACCTCCGGAGCGCATGTAAGTGAAGGGATACCACTGCGGGGCACAGAGCGAGCCTCCGGGCAACCACATACTCGCGGCTGTCCAGAGCTCCCGGCACAGGCAGCGTGTGTCATCACGCTGCATGCGCGGCCTTATGATGTCACCCGCCTGTGCCGAGAAGAAGATAGAGCAGAGCGGAGAGCGCGGGAGACGGAGCAGCGGGGATCCAGGTAAGTGATTGATTGCTTTTTTATTTTGATATTATTGCCTACAGCCTGCCTATACCTGCCTACAGCTGCCCTATACCTGCCTACAGCTGCCTATACCTGCCTACAGCCGGCCCTATACCTGCCTATGGGGCCATATACCTGCCTATGGGGCCATATACCTGCCAATATAAGACATACCCCGAAAGTAAGACATATTGGGACTTTTGGGGGTAAAAAGAATGTATGACGCTGTCTTACTTTCGGGGAAACACGGTAGCTACCTTCTGATAAAGCCTCACTGGGAGAAATAAGGACGAGTTATCTGGTCGAGACCTTCCCTTTTCTCTGGACGAGCTTATCTGTTTGGCTACCTGGATCCAAATACAAAAGTTACGCCACTTAGCATATGTTTTCCAGGAAAATATCTTTAGCTCTTTAAATCTTGGGTTATACTGCTCCTATGAAGACAGCAAGTAAGACTGTTCTAAATATTTGCCATATCTGATGTTTGCTGAGTTCTACAGAGAACTTTTTAAAGGAATATGAATAAAGTGTTGATGCTTTGAAAAGATTTAAAGAGCTAAAGATATTTTCTTGAGAAACATATGCTAAGTGGCGTAATTTTTGTATTATTGGATATATATACGAGGAGGGACCATCGGTTGCCACGGATGATACCGCGATTTGAATATTAGTGCTTGTATAAAGTATTGAGATGGCTACCTGGATCGACATACGGATCTTGGAGAGACAGCAAGAGCTTTGCTCGTAATACGACTCCTCCCGTCCACGTCACGTCCCACGTCTTACTCCAGTGTTTCATCGGCCTCCACTTCCTCCATAAACGGTTATCAAGGACGAACCCATGCGAGTGGACAGAGCCCACCTGACTGTGGAAGAGCGCACACCGCTCCATCAGCGCCTCTGCTTCTATTGCGACAGCGTTGAGCATTTCATCCAGGATTGCATGCTGCGGCCGGAAAACTCTCGCACTTAGGCTTTGTTGGAGAAACGAACCTAGGTATGAATACTACCTATCCATGACTAACAATGCCAGTCTCGATCACTCTCACACCTGAGACTTCGTTCCAAGCTACTACCTTCATTCACTCAGGCTCTGCTGGGAACTTTATGGAAGTCTCACTAGTCTCCAAGTATCAGCTACCGGTGGTCCACCTTGAAAGGCCTTTGTTCATCTCCTCAAAGATGCCATTCAGTTCTGCACCATACAACTGACACTTTAAGTAGGGGCTATACATAATGAAAAAATAGTGTTCCATGTCTTGAACCATTTCTCCTTGGAACTTCTTCTTTGTCTTTATTGGCTTCAGTGTCATGCCCAAGTACTTAACTGTAAAATGGGGAAAGTTGAACACTGGGGTCCTGACTGTCACTCCCGTTGTCTTACTGCACCTCGTCCGCTACGTTCCACTTCTCCACTGACATCTTCTAAACCATTGTCAGGTCTGCCTCTTCAGTACCAGGACCTTGCTAACATCTTCTCCCAGAAGCAGGCCAAGACTCTCTCACCCCATCGCCCTTACGACTGCCCTATAGACCTGCTGCCTGGCACTATCCCTCCCCGGGGTAGGGTCTACACACTATCTGTTATTGATACTCAGGCCATGTCGACATACATTCAGGAGATTCTACAGAAGGGCTTCATCCATAAATCCTCTTCTCCTGCCAGGGCAGGCTACTTCTTTGTGAAGAAAGACAGGTCGCTATGCCCTTGTATGGACTATCGTAGCCTTAACAAAATAACTGCAAAATAACAGTATCCGCTGCCTCTGATCTCTATAGTTTCACCATGTACATGGGGCCAAGGTTTTCAAGAAGCTTGACTTGTGGGGAGCCTATAAGTTGATCCACATAAGAGAGGGTGATGAGTGGAAAACCGCTTTCAACATGCACGACTGTCACTTTGAATATCTTCTCATGACTTTCGGGTTGTGGAATGCTCCGCTGGTATTCCAGAATTTCATTAATGAATTATTTAGAGATCTCCTTTATGTTTCCATCATAGTGTATCTAGATGACATTTTGGTGTTCTCTCCGGATCTTGAAACCCATCGGACCCATGTTCACCAACATTTGAGGCGCTTGCAAAACCATCAACTCTACACCCAGCTTGAGAAGTGTGTCTTTGATCAATCTATTCTGCCATTTCAGGCTTATACCATGACTTGCGGAGGTCCAGAGAATCCACTTACATCTGTGACACTCAGGCTTTAACTCACAGAACTGGTGCTTGTGAATGTTACATTTCCTCTGGCTATGACACCAGGCAGTGATAGACCTATCCAACACAATCGCACATCTCTTGAGGGACTCACTCACAGTCCATCTCACTCTCAGTAGCCTCTCTATATGTCTTCCTCTCTGAGATAGAGGTTGGGCCAAAGGGACCTCTCTTCAAACATCTTGATATGCTATCCAGGGCCAACTAACTAGGCCTATTCTCTTTGAGGTCCAAATGTAAGGGTAGTTCCCATCTGTACTGTCTACATGTACCAATCTTCCCTCTGCTTCTGCCTGTGTCACCGGTGTGCTCTTCTGGAAACCTTCTGCTATCTGGACTACCAGTTATTGGGCTGTCCGACCTAGCCTGCCCTACCTATTGCTGGCAGATAGGCAGGGGTCACCTTTTTCTGTTGCATACAACTATATGCACACTCAGCACTGAGCTAACCTTGGAATTGAACACCTGCAGAGCTGACAGGCTTCCTATTTAGCTTTGTAACTTGGCCTCTTCACTGTCAGGTCTCTGATTGGATGCTAAGGCCAGCTGCACTGTTTCCACTATAGTGGAGTTAACTCCTTCTGGTACCCTAATGACTAAGCATAACTTCTCCCTAACCTAACCCTATGGCTACATTGCTATACAGTAATATACATCCATATACTTTTCTGTTCTGTAGCAAAACACTGTCTGTTACTCACCTATGGAAGTCCCCACACAAACACAAATGTACTATTGCATACCCTTACACTAGAACCACTATCATGAAACAGCATTCAGTAGAGCATAGCACTATATGCTCTGCAGGATAAATACAGAAAAAACGTATGAAATCAGATATAGTCATGGCTGTAATACCACCATAAGGTTTAAGGATCCAGTTATGCTTTTGGTTGCAAAATCATATATATCTATCTGTCATGCAAGTAGCCAGAGACGGTGTAGAAACTGGTATTCATGATACATGTGGGTATTTTTCTATGACATCACTTTGTAAAAATCTGAAACAGGACAAATAAGGGGGCCAGCACGGCTTCCATCACTTTCCTGTTTTCCTTTCTACATCCTCAGAGTACTCCAGGGATTCCCTCCTACAGTTAGGAGTAGTTTAGCAATAAATGTGACCTATAAACACATATGTGAATACCAGGACAAGCAGTCACATACAGTGAAATGTGGGAGAAACAAGCAAAACGACTGTATGCTACCGTATATATCAGGTGGATAGAGGGCATAGCTCCTCCATGCCGTTACACTCATATTCACACTCTGTGAACTAGATTTATTGTCCAAAAGGTTTATGGGAAGAGAGCTGAACTCTCCAGTGCCATATATTGGATGTAGCAATATTCAAGTCACATCTGACTCACTTGGTCTTGCAATGTGAAAGGGATTCAAGCCATGCCAGTTTTGTTCACCTACATACAGGTGTTTTGAGGTATTGTGCCTCATAATTGCATCAGTAGAACTTACTGAATGGCTAGGTGGGAGGCGGTGAGTGTGGTACAAACGGGGCCTGAGGACAAACACCCCCAAACCGCTGTATTTTGGTCAACAAAACTGGCATGACTCAGTGAGTCAGAGGTGACTTGAGGATTGCTACATCTAATAGATGGTGCTGGAGAGTTCAGCTCTGTTCCCATGAGCCTTTTGGGATATTTAAATAACAGTGGAGTGTAAATCTCCACACACCAATGTGGTACTTCTCCCTAATGAGATACCTTACCCCTTTTGAGCTAGATATATTGTGGTAGCCACTATATTCAGAACTCCCATAGAACAGAGTGGAGATTTCCATATAAGTGTGACCTCTAATCTGTAAATACTGATCAGAATGGGGAAAGTTATTAAAGGGATATTCCCACCATGCATATTCATAGGATAGGATAACACCTCTTGGATCCACACCAATCTCGAGAACGAAGTGGCAGTCCGAACTTGCCTGAACTTGGAACCATTGATTTCAGTTGGAGATTTGTGACCACCTCTACATTCAAAATGAAGATGTTTCGGGACTCATTCTCAATATAGTTCCCGGAGGTGGCACATGAACGTGAATGTGAAATCTACACCAGTTATGAACTGGAATAGATTTGAGATAAAATTGCTGACACTTTCTGGTGTTTATAGTAAAAATGTCAGCCCCACCTTCTAATCTCCACCTACTTTTAAGAAAAGTGTCAAGAGCCATGATAAATAGCTAAAGAGTCTCAAATTTCCAGTTTGTGTCAAAAACTGTTACTTTTCAACACCAGAAAGCTGGACTACATTTCATGTTAAATTGTAACTTTATAGCAATATATGCCATAAGGGCTTGTCACACGGAGTTTTCACTCCGTGTTACAAGCGTTTTGTAGATCTGTCTTGGGGACCGACAGAGCGGACCTCAAGACAGATCTAAACAATTAGCAGTGAGTTTATCATTGCTCACTATTAGGAAGACGCAGCGGCTTTCAGACGATAGATTGCCGCTGCGTGTTTCCATAGCGCAGCTGGGGGCCATCTTGAAAAGAATTGACATGCAATTCTTTTCAAGACGGACCCCAGCGGCGCTTTTGAAACACTGCAGAGGACATGCATACAGCTGAAACTTGGTGCTGACCCATGAATTTAGGGCACAGACCATCTGGGACAGCTGGACAATTCTGTCATCTGAGACTATCCTGCTGAATCAGGGATTGTTGGGAGGCATTGACCATGTATGGCCAGTGTGACGACTGATAACGCCCAATATGGAATAAACTGTGTTGGGCTGGATTCACAGTGTTCCTTATTTATCAAAATTATCTAGCAGTAAGACATTGTTGTCCATAGCCATCAATCAGAGCTCCGCTTCTATTTTTCCAGGGCAGTATAAGAAATGAAATCTGAGCTCTGATTGCTTGGTATGGACAACAAAGACTCGCTTACTGTTAGATACTTTTGCTAAATGAGGCCCAGTATCAGTATTTGAAGCCAAAGCTAGGAATTAAACCTATAGAGGGGTAAGCATAGTGGAAAGGCTTGCATCTCTTGACGATGCCCCCTAAGTAAAACAGGGACAAAGAGGGGAATATGACATGGGAAGTAGGGCTGTGCAAAACTGGGGGAATGAGGGCTAAAGGGGAAGGAAAGCTGGGGGAGGAGTGAGGTCACAAAGGGTGGGCTTCACAAGGGTGGTACCTAAGAGGAGAGTTCCTTTCCAGTGGGGAACAGAACAGGAAAAGTTTCCTGTCCACCTGCCTTTATTTAGCCAGCAGGTTAGGTTGATGTCACAGCGGCGGTAGAATGAGGAGTTCTTAAAAAAACAGTAAAATAGAGATGAGTTTATTAAACTACCTTTAGTGACCTTTAAGTTGGTTATGGTAATTGAGGGGATTGGATAAAATAGTATTCAACCCATGACTGATGTCCAGTGCGCAAGGTCTCACCGAGGAAGGTGTTAACTCTGTGCCATTGTAGGCCCTCTGGCAAGGTGTTGTTAGGTAATGGGAAACAAGAGTTTCAAGGACTCCTTATCTGATGCTGGGAATTGATATTGTATATTATGTAAATGGAAAGTTATTTATTATGTGAAAACGTATTTTATATATTATGTGAAAACTTTATTATGTGCAGAGTAGACACTGAGGACAGCACAATGCAGTCACCACAGCTGCAGAATGTCCCCAAACCATCAGGGACTGAGGAGGCTGAAGAGTCAAAGCCAGCAGCTGCACACACTCAGTGCAGCTGCTCCTACAGGGAGGAGGCAGGAGTGATCGCTCCTCTCCTGCCTCCTCCTCTCTATGTACAGCGCTCTGTCAGCGCTGTACATACACAGCAGCGTCGCAGGGGGCGCACGACTTTTACCACGCCCCCTGTGACGCTGAGTCTCAGCTCCCACCGGTCCAGGAGACCCGGGAGCTGAGTACTGGGTGTAAGCAGCGTGATGACGTCACACCGCTTACACTGATCACAAGCTCCTGGACCTGGCAGCACTGCAGGGATCCTGGAAAGGTACAGTTTTTTTTATTTTATTATGAGTCGCTAGCGGGGGCAACTATCCCGCTCTGGGGAGGGGGGGTGTCATGGCTACAGGGGGCTGATATCTGGCTACAGAAGGTCTCACATCTTGGGGCTACTTACAGGAGCAACTATCTGGGTATAGGGGGCTACTATCTGGCTACAGGGGGCTGCTACATGGCTACAAGAGGCTACTATCTGGCTACAGGGGGCTACTACTCATGGTCTACAGGAGGGTATTACATGGCTACAGGAGTATACTATACTGGCTATAGGGGGCCTGCTCTACATGGCTACAGAGGCTATCCTACTCATGGCTACAGGGGGCTAATATTGGTACAGGGGTAATGCTCAAGGCTACTATCTGCTAGGGGCTACTGGCTAGGGGGTATTACATGGCTACAGGGGGATACTATCTGGCTATAGGGGGCTAGTACATGGCTACAGGAGGCTACTATCTGGCTACAGGGGGCATATTACCTGGCTACAGGGGCTACTATCTGGGTACAGGGGGCTGCTACATGGCTACAGGGGGTGTTACATGGCTACAGGGGGCTAATATCTGGCTACAGGGGGCTGCTAAATGGCTAGAAGAGGCTACTATCTGGCTACAGGGGGTTACTATATTGCTACAGGGGGTATTACATGGCTATAATGGGCTACTATCTGGCTACAGGGGCAACTATCAGGATACAGGGGGCTGCTACATGGCTACAGGGGGCTGCTATATGGCTACAGGGGGCAACTATCTGGCTACAGGGGAGTATTACATGGCTACGGGGGTATTACATGGCTCTATTGGCTACTATCTGGCTACAGGGAGCTGCTACATGGCTACAGGGGGCTGCTACATGGCTACAGGGGGCTGCTATCTGGCTACAGGGGCAACTAGCTGGCTACAGGGGAGTATTACATGGCTACGGGGGTATTACATGGCTACAGTGGTCTACTATCTGGCTACAGAGAGCTGCTACATGGCTACAGGGGATACTACATGGCTACCAGGGGGCAACTACCTGGCTACCAGAGGGCAACTACCTGGCTACCAGGGGGCAAATAACTACCTGGCTACCGGGGGGCTACTACATGGCTGACAGGGGGCAAATACCTACCTACAGGAGCCTCTTTAACTATATAATAGGGATCTCTATTTCTACTTATTGGGGGGCCTATATAACTACCTATTCGCTTAATAGGGGACTGAGATACCTACCTATTGGGGGGCCTATAAGTTTACCTACCTAATAGTGTGCTATACACATACTTTATTGAGGACTGCCTACCTAGTTTGGGGGTGTAACTTCTGCACTTTTACTGTTTGGGACACAGGGGGGTAATTATTACCATTTGGGGTGATATAAATGGGGAGTTTATACAGAGAAAGGAATTGGTAGAGAAGCGCTGATAAAGTGAGGAGTCTAAGATGTTTGTTTTGTAAATTCAACAGTGAAGAGTCGAGGCCGGGAGACGCCATGTTGGTCTGGGACAGATAGAGAAAAAGAAGAGAAAGTCCCTGGATGTGCCTTTATTGTAACCATTTATATGTCTGCGGAGCCTGTGTACAGCAGATATCCATCTCTGTATGGTCACTGTATGCTGGTAATGTTGGTTGTAGTATATTGGCTTATATTCAGTAATGGTATGGTGTATTATTCTGTTGCTATGTGGTGGTGACATGTGGTTATGTTGTGGTGGTATTATTCAGTCACTATGTGCTGGTGATTTTTGGTCTTAAAACAGTAAAACAGGGGCAAAGGAGGGGCATATGACATGGGAAGTAGGGCTGTGCAAAACTGGGGGAATGAGGGCTAAAGGGGAAGGAAAGCTGGGGGAGGAGTGAGGTCACAAAGGGTGGGCTTCACAAGGGTGGTACCTAAGAGGAGAGTTCCTTTCCAGTGGGGAACAGAACAGGAAAAGTTTCCTGTCCACCTGCCTTTATTTAGCCAGCAGGTTAGGTTGATGTCACAGCGGCGGTAGAATGAGGAGTTCTTAAAAAAACAGTAAAATAGAGATGAGTTTATTAAACTTCCTTTAGTGACCTTTAAGTTGGTTATGGTAATTGAGGGGATTGGATAAAATAGTATTCAACCCATGACTGATGTCCAGTGCGCAAGGTCTCACCGAGGAAGGTGTTAACTCTGTGCCATTGTAGGCCCTCTGGCAAGGTGTTGTTAGGTAATGGGAAACAAGAGTTTCAAGGACTCCTTATCTGATGCTGGGAATTGATATTGTATATTATGTAAATGGAAAGTTATTTATTATGTGAAAACGTATTTTATTTATTATGTGAAAACTTTATTATGTGCAGACTAGACACTGAGGACAGCACAATGCAGTCACCACAGCTGCAGAATGTCCCCAAACCATCAGGGACTGAGGAGGCTGAAGAGTCAAAGCCAGCAGCTGCACACACTCAGTGCAGCTGCTCCTACAGGGAGGAGGCAGGAGTGATCGCTCCTCTCCTGCCTCCTCCTCTCTATGTACAGCGCTCTGTCAGCGCTGTACATACACAGCAGCGTCGCAGGGGGCGCATGACTTTTACCACGCCCCCTGTGACGCTGAGTCTCAGCTCCCACCGGTCCCAGGAGACCCCGGGAGCTGAGTACTGGGTGTAAGCAGCGTGATGACGTCACACCGCTTACACTGATCACAAGCTCCTGGACCTGGCAGCACTGCAGGAATCCTGGAAAGGTACGTTTTTTTAATTTTATTATGATTAGCTATAGGGGGCAACTATCCAGCTATGGGGAGGGGGGGTGTCATGGCTACAGGGGGCTGATATCTGGCTACAGAGGCTACTACTTGGCTACAGTGGGCTACCATCTGGCTACAGGGGCTACTACATGGCTACAGGAGCACCTATATGGGTATAGGGGGCTACTATCTGGCTACAGGGGGCTGCTACATGGCTACAAGAGGCTACTATCTGGCTACAGGGGGCTACTATCTGGCTACAGGAGGTATTACATGGCTACAGGGGGAGATTATCGGGCTATCGGGGGCTAGTACATGGCTACATGAGGCTACTATCTGGCTACAGGAGCAACTATCTGGGTACAGGGGGCTGCTACATGGCTACAGAGGCAACTATCTCACTACAGGGGGTGTTACATGGCTACAAGAGGCTACTATCTGGCTACAGGGGGCTACTCTCTGGCTACAGGGGGTATTACATGGCTACAGGGGGATACTATCTGGGTACAGGGGGCTGCTACATGGCTACAGGAGTCTACTATCTGGCTACAGTGGGCTACTATCTGGCTACAGGAGCAACTATCTGGGTACAGGGGGCTGCTACATGGCTACAGAGGCAACTATCTCCCTACTGGGGGTGTTACATGGCTATAGGGGGCTAATATCTGGCTACAGGGGGCTGCTACATGGCTAGAAGAGGCTACTATCTGGCTATAGGGGGCTACTATATTGCTACAGGGGGGTATTACATGGCTCTATTGGCTACTATCTGGCTACAGGAGCAACTATCTGGGTACAGGGGGCTGCTACATGGCTACAGGGGCAACTATCTCGCTACAGGGGGTGTTACATGGCTTCAGGGGGCTAATATCTGGCTACAGGGAGCTGCTACATGGCTACAAGAGGCTACTATCTGGCTACAGCGGGCTACTATCTGGCTACAGGGGGTATTACATGGCTACAGGGGGATACTATCTGGCTATAGGGGGCTAGTACATGGCTACAGTGGGCTACTATCTGGCTATAGGAGCAACTATCTGGGTACAGGGGGCTGCTACATGGCTACAGGGGCAGCTATCTCGCTACAGGGGGTGTTACATGGCTACAGGGGGCTAATATCTGGCTACCGGGGGCGGCTAAATGGCTAGAAGAGGCTACTATCTGGCTACAGGGGGTTACTATATTGCTACAGGGGGGTATTACATGGCTCTATTGGCTACTATCTGGCTACAGAGGCAACTATCTCGCTACAGGGGGCTGCTACATGGCTACAGGGGGCTGCTATCTGGCTACAGGGGGAACTCTCTGGCTACAGGGGAGTATTACATGGCAACGGGGGTATTACATGGCTCTATTGGCTACTATCTGGCTACAGGGAGCTGCTACATGGCTACAGGGGGCTGCTACATGGCTACAGGGGGCTGCTATCTGGCTACAGGGGCAACTATCTGGCTACAGGGGAGTATTACATGGCTACGGGGGTATTACATGGCTACAGGAGGCTACTATCTGGGTACAGGGGGCTGCTACATGGCTACAGGGGGCTACAGGGGGTACTACATGGCTACCAGGGGGCAACTACCTGGCTACCAGAGGGCAACTACCTGGCTACCAGGGGGCAAATAACTACCTGGCTACCGGGGGGCTACTACATGGCTGCCAGGGGGCAAATACCTACGTACAGGAGCCTATTTAACTATATAATAGGGATCTATATTTCTACTTATTGGGGGGCCTATATAACTACCTATTCGCTTAATAGGGAACAGAAATACCTACCTACTGGGGGACCTATAAGTCCACCTAATGGGGTGCTATACACATACTTAATTGAGGACTGCCTAGCTAGTTTGGGGGTGTAACTTCTGCACTTTTACTGTTTGGGACACAGGGGGGTACTTATTACCATTTGGGGTGATATAAATGGAGAATTTATACAGAGAAAGGAATTGGTAGAGAAGCGCTGATAAAGTGAGGAGTCTAAGATGTTTGTTTTGTAAATTCAACAGTGAAGAGTCGTGCCGGGAGACGCCATGTTGGTCTGGGACAGATGGAGAAAAAGAAGAGAAAGTACCTGGAGGTGCCTTTATTGTAACCATTTATATGTCTGCCGAGCCTATGTACAGCAGATATCCATCTCTGTATGCTCACTGTATGCTGTTAATGTTGGTTGTAGTATAATGTCTTATATTCAGTAATGGTATGGTGTATTATTCCGTCACTATGTGGTGGTGACATGTGGTTATGTTGTGGTGGTATTATTCAGTCACTATGTGCTGGTGATTTTTGGTCTTAGTAGGACATTGGTACTATTAGCCTGGGATTCTGGTTTTGTGTAGTAGTGTTATTTGGTAACTGTACGACTATTATTTTGTCATTTTATATGTAGCACATTGTGTTAAAGCCTTTTTGTACATTTTGGCTTTGGTTGATGGTGATGCACTGTGTTGCATAGTGGTGCAATATGTTACCGGGGGGCGAAATTTCTTCACCTCGCCCTGAGTGCAATTTAGCCCAGGAACGGCCCGGACTTTATGGAGGTAATATACAGTCTGCAGAGCCTGTGTACACTGATATCTACTATTTTATGGTCACTGTGTAGCGGGAAATTATTATTAGTAGTAGTGTAATACTTTATTTCAGTATGGCACAATTATTCAGTCACTAATACTTTATTTCAGTATGGCGCTATTATTCAGTCACTATGTGGTGGTGATATGTGGTCATGGTGTGGTGCTATTAGTCAGTCCCTATGTGGTGGTGATATGTGGTTACGGTGTTGTGGTATTATTCAGGCACTGTGGTGGTGATATGTGGTCATGATATTGCAGTATTATTTGAGCTTTGCATAGTGATATCATTGATAATTAGTCTTGGTTTGGTCATTAACAGTATGGTGATATTTTTTCCCTGTATACCAGTATTATGTGGTCACTGGATGTCAATTATATAGAAGTATCATCCATAGAACATTGACTTACAGCTATTTGTATGGATATCTGTATGTACAATAAATTACTTTATATAAATACATGGCCATAAGGCCTCTTTTCAATCTATAGAAGTTAGGAGGTATGTAGATACAGTTAAAAGAAACTTAAAATAAACAGGCAAAAAACAGGCATAAAAACAGGCACTCATGACTGAGATTTAAAGAGTTAGATGACTTTGGGCAAATGTTGCCATCACACCATTAGGAATGCCCTGCATCAACTTGTGCTTTTGGATACATAGTCTGTCATTAAAGTGAGCAGATGGGCACTTTTTACTGATTTTCATAAGTAACTGGTGATTTCAAAGGGTTAAATTAATTTAGGCCACTGATCACATGCTGTCACCACAAAAATGGATACCCTCCGCATCAAATTCAGTGCAGACCATTCCTGGCACTAAGTGGTTCTGGATACAACAGCTGGCACTAAGGGCCACATGTATGAAACGGTTTTGGGTTAAAACTCACTTTTTTCCCCATAGGTTTCTATGGGGGGAAAAAGTGAGTTTTAGACCAAAACCGTTTCATACATGTGGCCCTAAGTGTGTTGCTGGACAGTTTTTACTGATTTGAATAAGTAACTAGTATTTTCAAAGGATTAATTGACTTTGGGCCACTGAATTCACACCACCATCACACAAACCCGGATGCCCCATGTCAAATTCAGTTAAGTCCAGCCTGGCTTAAACTGGTTCTGGGTACAAAAGTTTGCACTAAAGTGGCCAGACAGGCAGTTTTTACTGGTAATCTGAGGCCATGTTCACACGGCTTAACTGCGGGGCGTAATTTCGCCCCGCAATTACGCCGTGTGGACGGGGGCGGGGCGGGAGCGGGGGAGTGAGCGGGGGGCGTATACGCCGCTAGAAAGTGACATGTCAATTATCTCCCCGCCCGGCGGCTTCACCGGGCGGGGAAAGGAGACGTAATCCATAGTTCTCTATGAGAACTGTGAATTACCGTAATGAATGGGCCGTTTTCGGGCCGTAATTGGCGCACTTCGGCGCGTAATTACGGACCGAAATACGGCCCATTTTAAGCCGTGTGAACATGGCCTTAAAGGGTTAAATAACTTTGGGCCACTGATCTCATACTACCATCACACAGAAGGTATTCTCCACATCAAATCCAGTTTAGTGCATCTTGGCCTAAATTTGTTCGGGCATGAAAGCTGGCACTAATGTGAATAAGTAAGGCTGCCCTGCAACAAACTGAGTTATCTTAAGCCTCTTTTAAAGTGATTTTCACCTATATTCTTGAAGAAAATGGGCATTTTCTATTTCCTTTGAATAGATAGAACGCTGTGAACTTCTGTATCAAGAACGCCTTAAATTCCTGTTTATTTGATGGTATGGAGTTTGTAGCCCTGAACCACTTTGGACCAGGATGCACTGAACTGCGGGCATATGCCAGCTTTAATGCCCAGAACTACTTTGGACCAGGCTAGACTAAACTGAATTTGATACGGGATATCCCTGTTATACCAGAATGTGATCAGTGGTCCATGGTCATTTAACCTCTTGAAATCACCAGTTACTTGCTTAAAGGGGTTTTGCCACGATGTAATGTTGACGTGGGATCCTCCAAAATGGGTATTTAATCACTTTTCTAAATATATGTGATTACAAATATTGCAGTCTGAGAGAGCTACAGGCTGCCTTACATGCCCTTAGAAACTTAAAAGCTTCTATTAGATATGATCTGACAAGAGCTGCTGGCTGGGCTTGGACAGAGAACACTTCTTATCTGATGAAAGGGAGCTGAAGAAGCTTTCAAGGCACCGGGTAGAAATATGTTGTCTTTTGTATACAGAATCCACTAGTTGTAGTGTGATTATCTGAGTAGATCACTGCTTTAAACTGATGACAGAGAACATGAAGAAGCTTTCAAGCTGCTGTGGAGAAAAGTGTTGTCGTTTTGTATACAGAATCCACTAGTTTGTAGTTTGATTATTTGAGTGAACATTTCACACGATCCCTTATGCATGGCTCTGTGCTCTGGCTAGTCTCTCTCTCTCAGATCAGAGTGGCTTGTTTACATTTGCTTCTTTGCAGATAAAGGGGACGTCCGGCAAAACCCCT